>PVLC010013230.1:20000-42109 GCA_004027655.1 Graphiurus murinus | reverse complement strand
CACCCACTGCTAATGGCAAGGACAGAATGCCAAGCAAGGATTTCTCAGGATGGGGGAGAGAGTGGTAAGCAAGGATAAGTATCAGCAGAGGGGAGGGATATTCAGGCACTCAAATTGGCCACACCCAGTGAAAAACTACAATAACAACTTAGGCCTCTTTCTTTGTTCAGTTGTTGCTGCTCAATTTTGTGCAATATATGTGTGTGTGTGTGTGTGTGTGTGTGTGTGTGTGTGTGTGTATTTGTAGTCTTATCTTTATTTAAAGGAAAGAGTTTCCACACGCTTTGGATGGATTAGTTTTTACTTCATCACATTCACTTAACTGGCCCCAAGTTCATGTTTTGGTGTACATGTTCTAAAAACATGTCTTTAGACAGAGGCAAGGGCATGAGTCATAAAGATTAAATAAATTGTGAAATGCTCTAGTTGGTCAATTGTTTTGATTATTAGAGATCCTTTGAATTAATATCTCTGAATGATATTTTACATCTTTCAGCATGCAAAATTTGCACTTTTGATTAAATTATTTCTATGTATTTTATCGTTGTTGTGATTCTAAGTAAAATTGTTTTATAAGTTTTATTACAAATATTTCATTATGAGTATATGAAAATATAGCTGATATATATATTAAACTAGCTTCCTGCAATACTGCTGTATTCACTGATTAGCTCTGAATACTTTCATGAGTCATTAGGATTTTCCAGAAATGCCATTAGCAAATATAAATCTTTCCTTTACTTGTTTAATTTCCCTAGTTAGAATCTCTAGTACAATGTTGAATCGAAGTTTAAAGAGTAGACATTCTTATCTTGTTCCTGATCTTAGAGGAAAGTTTTCAACATTAAGTATAATATTAGTTCTAGTTTTTTATAGGTTCTCTTTAGAGATTAAGGAATAACCTGCTCTACTTAGGTATTGGGAGAGTGTGTCTTCTAAGAGCTCATGTGTTGGGAGCTTAGTCCCTAGTATGATGGTGACTGAGAGGTGGTAGGATATTTAGGAGGTGGGGACTAGGAAGGAGTCCTGGAACCCTTGTGTTCTCACAAGAGCAAGTTGTCATAAGAGCCAGTCCAACCCCTGAATCACTTTCTAGCTTCCTTGTTTGAGATGTGATTTCTTCCTCCGGCAGGTGCTCCCACCATGGTGACAGCATCAGCCATGGGGTCCCTACCAGAGCCAAGCTGACACTGACACTACACCTTTGAATCTCTATTACAATGAGCTAAATAAATTGCTTTTGTGTATCATCTGCCTCAGATATTTCATTTTAGTAAGGAAAAACAGGCTAATGCACTTTTTATTCCTAGCTTGAGAGTTATACCATGAACGAGTGTTAGATTTTGCCCATTGTTTTTCTGCATCTATCGGATAATCAGGTAACTTCTTTTCTTTTACTTTATTTATGACATACTGCATTGCTTGATTTTCATATGTTGAACAAGACTTGCATTATTTGGATAAATCCTCCTTGGTTATCCTGTATAATGCATTTCACATACTGTTAGACTTGATTTGCTATAATTTGTTAAGAACGTTTGCATCTTATATTCATAAGGGATATTGGCCTATAGTTTCTTTTCTTCTGATGTCTTTGTCTGGTTTTTCTTATGAAGTGCTGGGAAGTCTTACCTCTACTTCTAGTTTTTCCAAGCAATTGTAAGGTTTTGGTGCTAATTTTTCATTAAGTAGAATTAAATAGAAAAACCATATAGCCCTTATTTTTTTCTGTGTAAGAAGTTCTTTTATTAATAACTCATTCTCTTTACGTGTTATGGGTCTATTCAAATGTGCTATTCTTGAGTCAGTTTTACTTTTTATGTCTTTGCAGGAATTTTTCCATTTCATATAATTTAATTAGTTGGCATAAAATTGGCCATAGTAGTTTCTTATAATCTTTCTTTCTCTAATGTCTCTAATAATTATCTCTTTTTTGTTTCAGTAATTATAATTGTATCCTTTATTATTCTGGCTAAAAGTTTTTAAATTTACTTATCTTTTCAAAAAACCAATATTTATTCTTGTAATTTTTCTTAGATTTTTCTCTATTTTTTTTGTTTTTGTCCCAATTTTTTTTTTTTTTTTTTTTTTTTTTTTTTTTTTTTTTTTTTTTTTTTTTTTTTTTTTTTTTTTTTTTTTTTTTTTTTGCAGTACTGGGGATTGAACTCAGGGGCATTCTACCTCCGAGCTATATCCCCAGCCCTATTTTTTATTCTATATTTGGAAACGGGGTCTCACTAAGTTGCGGAGGGCCTCACTATGTAGCTGAGGCTGGCTGTAAACCCGGATCCTTCTGTCTCAGCCTCCCAAAAACTGGGATTACAAGCGTGCACCACCACGCCCGACTTGTCCCAATCTTTATTTCCTTCCTTCTTCTGGTTTTGGGCTTGCTGTCTTTTTTTCTGCTATTTTTAGGTAGAAATTTAAGTTTTTGGTCTAAGATAGTCCTTTTTTAAGGTAGTAATTCACAACTAAGCACTTTTTTCTGAGTACTGATTTTACTGCTTCTCTCAAAGTATTGAAGTGTTACATTTTCATTTTCATTCACATAAAGGTATTTTTAAATTTCCCTTTCAATCTTGTTTAGCATTATGGTTATTTAATAGAGTGCTACTTAAATCTTTATTAATCTCCAAAGATTTTATTCTGATATTACTTTCCAATTTTTTTTTCTTTATGCTCAGAAAACATGCTTCATATAGCTTATAAGTTGTTCACTTAGCAGGTACCCAATCATTGGTATGTCAAGGGCCTTCTAGGTTCCCAGGAATATGTTGGAGTTTTCAAAATGATTTGGACTTCTTATTGTCTTTTAAGCTTTTTGGATAGAACATTGTTTCCCTCAAGTAGTATTAGTACCTTAAAATATTTGCTGGTACATGTTTTCTAAGAGTCTTTTAGCTCTGGTCATGTTCTATCAGGGCAAATAAAAGGTAAGTATTTTGTGTGGAATTTTCTAGGCAACAACTATATAGATGAAATAATGACATTTTTAAAGTGAGGCTTGAAAAGAGCTGTAGCTCAGTCATGCCACCTCAGTACTGGGAAGGTGGGCTGTTATTTTTCAAGGCTACCCTTAAGATATGGAATGGAAGGCGGGACTAGAGTAAGTTAAAACACCACAAAGCTAACTATTTTCTTGAATAAACACTTTCAGGATGTTCAAGCCTTCGCTAATTTCCAGAGGTCTACAAAATTTAATTTTGATATTTTTCCAGTATTGTTTTTATTGCTCTCCCAGAGGCAATGGGTGAGTGAGTTATCAGAGGTCCATTTCTGCTGATGCCATTCACTTATGTTAGGGTTTGAACAAGCTGTGAACCCTAAGTGCACTGCAGCCTGGATTAGCAGTGCTTCAATTTCCTCTAGGAAATTCTTCATAGTCTTGAGACAGTTAGGTTCAGGAGTCATTCCAGTACAGGTGCTTTTCACTCCCAAAAGGAACAATTTGCCTGAAAGTTTATCACCAGGAGGAGCTGGTGAGGTAAGATGGATGTTCAATCTTTTTCCCTGGAAGATGCCTCACAGGCATAATTATAATTATTAGTCTTATACTGGTGGTTTCACACTGAGATGTGCACTCTTGGAATTTCTCTACTGTAAAATGAGCCAAGACTACTTGTCCTCTGATGTGCTTCTGATTATTTGTAATGATCCTAATTGTAAATGAGTTTTTCAGTATTATATGTGGGACATGAACAATAGATATTTCTATGGCTTTTGTGGAAGCTAAAAATCATTATACATTGTTTGAATGTATTTGCCTTTAAACTCACCCCAAGGGCTGGATTCATTTTTTATTTTGTTTACATTTATGCTAGCTTCTTTCTCAGAGAAGGTTTATATTATATTTGCCTAGGCTCCATCTATTTTCCCCTAAGCTGTAACTTCCCAAGTGGGTTTCTCAATAAAGAGTCAACCAAATCAGGAGAGACCTTAGAGAGAAACACAAAAATAAACATCACCAAATAGAAAGCACTTCTATCTAAACTATTTGAACAAATGACTCTCAAAAAGGAGACCTCTTTTCTTTTACCTCACCAGACCATTTCCTTCCACATAAAATTTAGAAGGAACAAAACCTTTAAACTTAGGCTTCCTACACCAGAAGAAAACACTGTAACTACAGAAGTCATCAACAAAATACCTGATAAAATGAAACCTCTCCACTTGTGAATCTCATGTATGTGGGACTGTTCATGTTACCTAACTTAGATGTGGGGTTGTTCATGTTATGCAATGTAGTTGTGTTTCTACCCACACTTTGTACCCATGCTTATGCATTTTGGCACAAATGATGTCAAAAAGGACCCTCGCTTAGCTCATTCATCAATAATGAAAGCATTATAGACATATGGCTATTTAGGCTCAAGTTTCAACTTGAAAGTCTACTCTCATCAAAGAGGAGTACTTATATCAATTGCAATGGCTGTGGAGTGACTCCTTATAGAAGGATGCCTTTTCTGAGTTTCTCTCTCTCTCTCTCTCTCTCTCTCTCTCTCTCTCTCTCTCTCTCTCTCTCTCTCTTTCTCTCTCTCTTGTTTGCAGTAATGTAAATGAACCCAGGGATGCTCTGTCTTCAACCTACACGCCCTGGCCATATTTTATTTATTTATTTTTTAAACAGAGTCTTATGAAGTTGCTGAAGGCCTCACTAAGTTGCTGAGGCTGGCCGCCTACCTGTGATCCTCCTGCTCAGCCTCCCAAGTTCTGAGATTACAGGTGTGCACCACTATGCCTGGCTCTTCTTTGAAGTTCTGCTGCCACCACGGGGCTCTGGACGCCATCATTTATCACATGGTCAAATGAAGCAGCAGCTTTTAACATAATCTCCATCCTCTCCTAACATTCTCTAGTTCATTTTCCACTGTGTAGCTAGGAAGAGCCTTTAAAAATGCTTGTCTTCTCCTATTATCCTCCTTCTCAAAAGCCTTTGGAAGATCCTCATCACTTTCATATAAAGATCTGGCAAGGACAAACTGATCCACCTCAGCCTACCTCACCTGCTTGATTTCACACTACACTCTTTATATTGTCTAACAGCCAGGATCACAGTTGTATTTCAGTTCTCAAATGCACACTTATATTTACAACCTCAGAGCATTTAAGTTTGCCCTTTCCTCTGTTTGGAGTATCCTCCCTCTGTGCCTAATTAATTCTAACTCAACGTTCAGAATCCATCTGAAGTGTCACTTCCTCAAGGCAGCCACCACTGCCTGCGTAGTCCAGACCAGAACCTTCTCCTCAGCACTACCACAATTGTAAACAATTGATTCTATAATTTGGTATTAGCACCTGCTTTCTACAAAAGAATGTAAGTTTTACAAGATCTGAGCTTTCTCCTTGCCTATTACTATATTTTTACTTCCCAGTACAGAGAAGTATTCAATATATATGAGTATAATTTATAAATAAAATGTTTGAGTAGAACTTGTAAGAGAAAATGAATGCCAAACATTTATAATAATGTTTAGCATATTTCTAACAAAAGTGCCCTATATAGTAAATAGTAAATATTCTATAGATCAGAAAACTAAATAATTGACATTTTGGTGAGAACAATGGTTCACTCTGCCCAGTTTCTCTCTGACAGTAATATTAAAGAATGTTATATGAATAAGTAGAATTGTCTATCACAAATGTGAGACATGCAGTTGGATAAACTTATTTTCCTTAACAAAATGACCTAGAATTATCATTGTTATATGGGTTTAGACCATCTTAAAATGAATTACATTTTCATTTTATTTTATGTAATCTCTTATAAATCTCTTTATATAATCTCTTAGATTTAGTACTACTGATTTAAAATACAGCTTCCTTTTGCTTATACTAAAACATCATCTTGTTTCATAATTGAAAAAAATGCAATTAGAATCTTTCTTTTGCATTTTTTTATTTTAATGGAATACCTCTGTTTATTTAGTAGCATATTTTTTTCTTTTCTTTATAATAGAAATCATTCACCCTTATGCAAATCAGTTTATACTGGAGATAAGAAATCAGGGAAGATTTTTATAAGGATGTTTGGGTATGTGAGTGTTTTTAAGTATGTGTGTGTGTATATAAAGTTAATTTTTCTTTTTCAATCTAAATATCACCTTTAAGCATATATTCTATTTCCTCTTCTTCCCTAGAGGGCTTAAGGTAATTTCTTCTTTGATACCTTTATCAATATGCCTTAAGTAACAAGTTCAGTATGTTAAGTCATGAAATCCCTCTTCCAGTTTGCTGTGAAATCTGTAAAAGAGGCAACTCTGTAGCTTCAAATGCTTATTAAACTCTCAAAATAAGATTTGACATTTAGAAAGTAGGTCAAGTGCCCTAGTGCTGGTTTGACACGCATCAATATACTATTTAGAAACAATTTTATCCACTAGGCACCACAAGTGAGCCTTTAAACCTATTTCTAATATTACTTATATGTTTTTCCACGTAAGGGGATAGGGCTTTACATAATATTGAGCATGAAATGAATTTTAAAAGCCCAACCCTTAGCCTCTTTTCTATACTTTTAACAAACTCTTTTATAAGTTTTGTCAGCATTGTAGAGAAGAGATAATATAAAATAAAATTTGAGTCATTTCTACCTAATTGCATTGTTTTGGGAGATGTTAGTAATCTTTGTGAGATAATTTCTACATCAAAATGAAGATAATTACACAGGGATGCCCAAGGGCAGTAGTACCCCATGACCACCCAAATTACAATAATCAACACAGTATAAAAAGCGTTTGGAAATTCCATGACCAAGTTCTGAATTAACTGAACTATTATTAAAACATTTTGATGAGATTAGGTAACTTAATATATGTTAAGAGAAGATTGTGTAGTTCCCTCTTTTGTAACTTACAAACATGGAATCACTCCTCAACACCATTATTTCTGGCCTATCCTCTCCCAAGATTATTTGTTTCCTTCTTGATATTTTCTCAAACAAGTCTAGGTTTGTAATACAGAATCTCTTGTCCAAAATGCTCGGGACCAGAAGTGTATTCTATTTTAGATGTTTTTCAGATTTTGGAATTTTTGCATATGTGCAATTGGTATGGGGCCCAAGTCTAAACCTCCAACTTTTTTTCTTTCAGATGCACCTTATACACATAGCCTGACAGTAATTTCACAAGATATTTTTAGTGTGCCTGCAGTTTGACTACAACCCATCACATGACTACACCCCATCACATAGTGGAATTTTCCACTATGGCATCATATCAGTGCTCAAAATTTTTTAGAATTTAGAGCATTTAAGATTTGGAATTTTGAGATTAAGGTTGATCAATTTGTACTATTACTCTTCCTATAGACATCAGTCTATTACATTTTTCTCAGATCACTTCCTAAGACTCCATCTATTCACATTGTTCTACCTACTCCATTACTACAATCTCTGAGTCACAGGATTTTATGGTTGTTTCACCTTTTTAAAGTGTTATCTATTTTATGCATTAATTAGAACCTCTCATGAAGTTGTATCTAAAATATATGAAATAAGAGAGTGCACAGTTCTCTTAAAATTTATGATCAATCACATTTAGAGGTTAAAAACTGAAAAAAACTTATTGTCTGAAAAGATACCACAAATATTAAGTAAGATTAATAATGTCATTTAAAACAGTGATACATTCGTGTCCTCTTTTATTTATACACATAATTTTGCTCTAAGTACCTTTGTTCTTAAGGTGGGAAAATTAATAAGTTTGAGAGTATGCGAGCCTATTCCCTTGCTTCAAGTTCCTCTATAGGATCAGGATTAAGTTACCATCCATGGGATTTCACCTGAGATTTTCCCCTTTTCTGTCTTGTTTCTCTCTCTCCCTTGCCTTTTTTTCTCTGGGATCAATTCCTTAACAACTCTGTCAGGAGTTCTCACCCCAGGACCTAGTTCTCGAAAATTCAACTGATGACTGTACCAAAAGGGCCTCTGGACATATGGATTCTAATGGACTGCAGAAAGATCTAGACAAAATTTTCTTAGCTGATTCTGGCTCATGAAACAGAATTTTCACCCTTATTTCAATAACTTTATAAATGAAGAAAGAAACAGAAGATTCTTATGCTACAGAAAGGCATTCCCATCTCAACTTCACCTTACACAAGCAGTTTGAGAGACATATAGTGAAGCCAAAAAATCTTAAGAACTGTAATTAATATTCCTGAATTGAAAAATACAGGCAAAAAAGCAACTTTTGTAAAGTCAGTTAAAATTAAGGGATAAGAAGAGCTACTGGTCTTCTTCACTAGTGTGCTGGGATGAATTGGGAGAAAGCCATAACCCATAGCTATAGATAGTAGTCCTGATTACACAAAATTATTCCTAATGCAAGACATTTAAAAAGACTTCAAAAGATATATCAGAATCAAGGTTCACAAACATGGTATGCATGTAGTTCCAGCAGAGCTATATCTTTCACTGATCCCTGATTTTTTTTGGCAGTTAAATATTAATAAACAGCAATATATATATCACTCAAACTATGGGTCAGTTCCCAAAGTGAAAAAGTGTTAAGGAAAAGTAACTCACACCATGTTAAAGCAATTAAAAAGTCTGTATACTAAGCAAGAAGAAGTTGGAAAAGAAATCAAAACTATGCAGACACTAAAATATTGTTACACAAAATTATTGTGTAAATATTGTTAAACAAAAAATACTGTTACTAATAAAACAAACAAGACAGGACTAAAATGGAATCCAAGTGATTTTTATATTTCTTGCTATCTACCTAGTACAGCCAGTCCCATGAGGCAGGTGCTCTTATTACAGATTAAAGAAAGATATGATGTGATACAGTAAGAAACAAACTCAAGTTTGCAAGGCATGTGGAGAATCTGTTACTAATACAAACATCAAAAGCAAGTACAGGTTAGAAAATTGGCAGCAGGTGAACATTGCAAAGAAATTATTTGACACTGAACAATGAGGAGAATTATGTATACAGAAAACAATGCAAGTGGTTACTTGCCTCAAAAAAATAAAGAACAAAATTCCAGAGGTAGAAAAATTTCCAAAGAGCAATTGTCTTCATCTCTCATGACTCTGAGTAAACTGATGGTTTCTATATTGAACTGCAGTTAAAATTCCAGTACTTCCATTTCTTATTACAGATGTAAGTGAAACCACACAAGGTTCTAATATCATCTATCATGAAAATACTTGTTTTTGTTGGAGTTTAACAATTCCTTTAGTTTCAACTTACATTTTTATGCTAAATTTAGTTAAAATGGCATTAATACATTTTAATGTGTGATTCATTTTTATATAATTACTGCTATCAAATGATGATGCTATCATATACATAGGTAATTTATACAATCTTTCTTAGTTGAATATCCTAAGCTAGCATATTTGGGATTTAGTTTATTGAGAATTATATTTTAAATAATGAACACAATTATTTTATTATAAAAAGTAATATAAAATGACGAACATACCATTAACTTTCTTCCATACAATTAAACAGCTTAATTTTTATCATTTCCCTTGCTCTTTGCTTTCTCTGTCTTTTTTCCTCTCCTTCTCTCTTTTTATAATTTCCAATAGTGGTTCTGATATCTTACTGAACATTTATATCATTATTTATTAATATTTCCCAACTATGAAGCATTTATCTATACTTCCTCTACAATTATTGTTAAAATAATTCTTTTCATGAGTATTCCCATTTCCTTTACTAAAAGTAACTTTAAATATTATATTATGAATAATAATAATATTTATATTAAATTATACAATGATATTATGATTCTTGAAATTCACTGACAAATTGCAAAAAAAGTAACAGTTGTTTGGAAAATAGTGACAAATTGTAGTAATACATAACTCTTTAAAACTCTTTAAGTTTTTTTCCCAACCTCAGGAGTAATGTGTTATGAGAAATGTTTTTATATTGCTAACTGAGAATAAAAAGTTATTTATATTTATTTGCTAGCTAGTATAATTCACCTTTTTTCACAATATTGTTGCCTATATTTATGACTATTTCCTAAATATTTCTATGGACATACATATATCCATAGAAAGAAGGTTGGTGTGTCTTTCCAGTTTTCTTCTGTATAAAAGTCACTTCTTAACATTCTTGGAGGCAAAATTGATAAAATTACATTGATTTAAGATGTAGGCCTTCATTTTTTGGTAAATAGTAAATGTAGACACTGTGAAATGATTACCACAATCGACTAAATCCCATTACCTACCTCACAGATACTTTTGTGTGTGTGTGTGTGTGTGTGTGTGTGTAACTCTGAGAGTTGCTCTTTTAGCCAATACCTGGCATTTTGTTCAGAATCTGTGACTAGCAAAAAGTCAATAAATGTGTGTTGATTTGAGCTGCCCCCTCAGGTGATTTACCTAATCTCTGTATCTCACTTTTCTGTAAAATGAAGCTGTCAAATAATTAAGGATTGAAGTTGGCAATGTTAAGCAGTATAAAAGAAAGCACAAATATGACCTCAGGCTTTTTCACCTTTCTGGGGTATTTTTGATTATTTGTTTCTAACCATTGTAAGTTTCCTCCTTTTATATCATATGGGCCATGTTCCAGTTCTCTTTGTGTGACATCTTCACATAATATAGTTATCAAAATGTTCTGTCACTGACAATTTACATTCTTGCCTAGTTGTACTTCTATGAAATATCTAAAATGACAAAGAAAACTTCTGTTGGAATGATGATTGATATAACATTCAAACTATAAACTATAATTTGGACAGGACGTCTATTTTCACAATATTTAGGGAAGCAGGTACATGATATAACTCCACAGTTATCTTTTATTCTCCATCTTTTCTACTAACCTCAGGAGCAAGGACTGAATTAAACATACTTCTCTCTTTGTGATGTGCCCTTGTCATTGGTGTGGTCAAGGCTCAGTCAGCTCTTACTTCATTTCTGTTCCATTCATAATAAGCCTCTTCTTCACCCTCTCCCACGGATACCCATTCTAGTGCATGAAATTTGTCCTTGAGCATGTCCCCATTTCCCAATTTCATTACCCAGCTCATCCAGATTGCTTATTGCCTATTCTTCAGAATATACACCTTTCTGGTATGAGTGATAGCTCTTTGTCAGTTATATAATTTAAGTAATTCTTGCTGGGATGCAGAAACTATTCTATTCTACTATAACTATTCTACTTTAATTATTTTTTCTTATTCATTCTTTTAAATGAACTTTTTCATTGTATCCTATAGTTTTGAGTTGACAATTCGGGATATTTTAGGTATGTAATAATAGGATCTATTTGGCAATATCATTTTTATTCTTATGATTACATCAAAAAATTCTACAATTATAAAAAGTCAGTTATAATGCAATTATACTAACCATTCCTACTTAATTATTTAATATTAATGTGGTATTTTGAATACTCTATAATGGGGTTTGATAATAGCTACTGTATTAGAATTAAAACTTTTTCCAGCTTTGTCTATATTTTTATCATCATCATCATTATTATTATATTACTATTTGGGTACTAGGAATTGAACTCAGAAGCATTCTAACTCTGAACTACACTCCTGGGTCTTTTTATTTTATTTGAATTAATTTTAAATCAATTGATTAAATCATAATTATACTTTTTTATCTTTGAAGATTTTTCTGTTAGAATAGGTTGGCTTCTGATACAATGATCATTGAAAAGTAAACTATCTGTAAAGTCCCTTAAGCTTTCAATTGGAATACGAAACAAGAAAAAAAAAATAGTCTTATTCCAGTTTTTAAAAATATTGCCATCCACTGAAGCTAGAGACACAAGGAAATGACTCCACAATTTCTGAGTGCCCGCACATGCTTAGAACGTTGACCATCTCAGAAGTTAGCACTTTGCAGCCTGTCACTGGGCAGGGCCATATGATTTGTTGACTCTAACAAAATATAAATTGAATATGTATCACTTCCAGGCTGAAGTAGGAAAAAAACAAAACAAAACAAAAAAGATGTGGGATTTTTTTTTTTGTTTCTCTCTTCCCATACTCAGCTAACCAGAAAGTCTAGTGCAGAAAACAATAAAGTCTGAAAAGCTAGAATCACTGAGATACTCCACAGAGGACACTCATTCTAGATTCTTGCAAAGACTGCAATGAACTGTATGAGCAACAAATAACATTATGGTGACTTTAAGTCGTTAAGACTTTTGGTTATTTGCTACTTTTTTCAGTCAGCATTTTCACCGCTGTAATCCAAAACACCCAGCCATTACAGTTTAGAGGAAAGAGATTTATTTGCTCACAGGTCTGAAAATTTCAGTGTCCAGACCATGCTAAGCCAGGTTGTATTGGCAGAGCCCAGGGCATGGCAGCAGGAAGCAGAGAGCAAATGCTCTGTTCTCACGTCATGGAGACTGGAAGCAAGAGAGAGAGCAGGGGAAGAGGGACCATATATAATCCCTACAGCCACTCCTCAGGGACCCTCCTCAGCAACAAGGCCCCACCTTCAACGAGCTGCCTTATCTCCGAGATGCAGGGCAACAGTCTAAATCCAAGCCCTAATACTACTCAAAGCATAACCAGTTATATAAAAGTTCATATTATTTAGTTCACAACATTAAAATACTCAAGTATCTGCAATTTTTAACACCTACACATTGTTTTCCTTTCCTCTCTAGAGAGAGTTTTTCTATCTCATCATCACTATGTTGAAAAAGTATAATTTTTACAACTCTTCTTATGAGAAATTATAATTGCTCTAAAAATAATGTATATCTTATTCCTTATAAAAATGTTTCTTTGTAAACACAAGTTCATAAGGATTGAGAGAATTTTCTTTCAGTTTCTCCAGTATAGGTTTGACTTAGGCAGCGTCAATTGTGAGGGTTCTGGTTCCTTAAAGAAACAGATCCATGAAGAAGAGAAGTAGGTGTAAAAACAGTAGGGTTAACGCATCAAATCAGGTTGTAGGGCTAGTCTTCAATGAGACGAATCTTGCTGCCCAAAATCTTAAATTTGGGGCTCATATGGGTCACAGTTAGTTTGTAGGCTAATCTAATTGGTAAGGTTGTTCAGTAGTAAGCATTTCTCAGCATGGGTGAAGCCTGAAATTGAACATATATTCCCGTGGTTTTGGCCTGTCAGTAGGGCTTCAGAAGTTGTCAGCCAGGAACTAAGGGTGTAAAGAAACAAGGGAGCAACCCATGGACAGGAGAAGCAAGGGAGGGCCAGTGTCCAGGCATAACAAAATGTTGGGAAAAAATAAGTGACCATGAAAAATGGAATGAATCCAGTCCTTTCAAGTCACTCCCACTAATCCATGTTCCAGTCTTTCTCCATTCAGTTCATCATAGCGAACTTTCCAAACTGCAAAATTTATCACGTTGCTCGCCTGTTTAGAATCAATATTGTTCTATCCGCCCCTAAGCAATTTGTTTATTTGGTTTTTTTTCTTTTTGCCGAACAATTTTAAAGTAACTCTCAGACATTAACACTTACATTAACACTTCAGTATATATCTCTTACTGGTAATAACATTTACTTTTTGCTTAATAACCATCAACTTCTATCATTCATTTTTCAACTAAGATCCTCCTGTTTTGTTTTTTGTCTTGAATATGCCAATATGACAGTTAGAAAAAAAATGGAATATGCTTGGTAGGCTGAGACTGGAGGATCCGGGTTTGTGTCCAGCCTCAGCTCCTTAATGAGGCCCTGTTTCAAAATAAAGAATAAAAAATAGGGCTGGGGGTGTAGCTCAGACATAGAACACTCCTGGGTTCCATCCCCAATACCAAAAAAAAAAAAAAAAAGATGGAGTAGACATGGTGCATACACAGTTCCTAATATAGTATCTGTTCTGTGTTGCTCAGTAATTATTATTTATGAGTTAAAAGATAATAACTAAGTACTTCATTCTGGGAGTTAATACGGCAAATTATACAGAATTTCTTTTTCTATTCTTATGAACAGCCTCAAGTTGTCTTCACCTTTGGCATATTGTTCTATCCTGGTGATATTTTATACATATAATCATTAGGTATATAGAACAAATTAGGAAGGGAATATTTGCTTTACTCACCCATCCCTTTCCTTTCAACTTGTCACTTTTTAATGAACTAGATGTAGCCCACCTGCCATCTGATGACTCTGTCGAGCCTGTGTTCAACCTGGAAAGTAGAAACCCATCTGGGAATTTAATTCAGCAAGCTAATCACATCGTTTTCAGAAAGACTGAAAGCAGGGAAAGATGAGATTCTTGGAGATATATCATCTGCAGGAAGCTTTCTCTGTAACTCTAAAATTTGTGTTACAAAAGGAGGGGAAATGGTGCTGTCGGAGTCCAGGTCCAGGGTCACCAGTAGAAAGACAAAGCCCCAGTGAATGGGCTCCCGAGGGACCACCAAAGGGCCTTGTAGGAGGGGCCACCAAGCAGGAGCTGGCCGTCTGGAGGTGAGACCACAGATAGGAACTAGACTCATGACATGTGCATCCAGGTGGGACTGAGACCACAGAGGAAAGAACTGGTGGCAAGAAGGGACTGCCTAAAAACAACTAGAATCATGGAAGAGTCAGTGCAGAAGTTTCTACCTAAATAGGGTCAGTCTAGTAGCCCTTCCCCCATTCATTTTCTGCCACTTAGGTCCACAGAACCCAAATAAAAGCCAATAAGCAAGGGAAATAGTTCCCAAAGATCAGCTCCCTGCTACAGAAATCAGAAACCAGAAACCAGGGGAATGTAAAGAAAGTACACTCCAAAGCAAATAGGTAAATGAGTAGAAAAATAGTGCAAAGAAGATAAAAAGTTTGAAAAAAGTCACAATTTTAAGTGATTGTGATCTTTCTCCATTAATTTTTCACTGCTGAGTAAATGATTTTTGATATGCTCTAATGTGCACTGGCACCATGATTACTTATTTATCTCGGCATTGAATATCTATTTATAATAGTTTTGAGAAGTATTTATGCCCCTTAATAATAATGCACCTGGGGCATATTTATGCACTGAGCCAGTGACCATTGTAGCTTGACATCTTGGTTAACCTCATTATTTTGATATGTAGATCATAACAATATCCTCTTCTTGGATCTAATTATCAAAAATACGTACATGACCATTATCACCCAAATGAATAAGTGCATTCATGTTCCATCTAACAAGGCTCATGATAATGGTGGGAAATCAGGACCAGTTGCACACAACCTGGTAACCACAGATCCAGGAACTGGTTGACAAAATTAATTAAACAAGTGACAGTGATTGGGCAAGTGACTTCAGTCATAGTATGAGGAGGCATCTACTACCATAAAACAATTGAGGCCTTTCAGAAACCACTGTACTCTTTCTTTATAGATAGAAGTAAAAACTAAGTTTAGCAAATGCACTGATATATAGATTATGTGGATTCCATCTGAGAGGCAAATGATAATTATGAAGAAAGAACATCTTTAGGAAAATAAATGCAGTTGCCCTTCTAGTTAAGCACAGTAAAATAAATGAGATAGCACCTATTAGCCTTTACTGGTTCCTGTCTTAGACTACTACACTAATATCTGCAGTTTTACAAGGCAGAGAATTTGTTAAATGTCATTTGTATTCTTTAGATATCTTCAGTATATTTTTCTAAATGACTGATAAAAGAAAAAATAAGTCATATTATTTTTGCTTCTCTGAAGTTAATTTGATCTTGTGTTTTATATTGCAGAAAAACATGTTTTTTATTCATGTCATAATTCAGTTCACCTCCAGACAATTATGTGACAATTCAAAAAGACAAGATTATATTTAAATATAACCATTATTTCTTAAGCATTTTTCCTCTCTTGGGCATCAGAATAGGGGTATCATTATCTGAATCACAAAGCCCTATTTTTGTAGTTATTATATATTTTAACTGAAATAATTATACAGATACAGTGAATATATACATACTACTGATATATATATATATACATGCATAAATTTGTATTTGTGTACATGTGTTTTTTTTACTAGATATACACATTTAGGTTTCCCACTGAATATAGAAAAATAAGAATTCAGATAGAGGAAGGTAACAGAAATTCAAGAAAAATAGATATAGCCATACTAGCAGAAATGGGAAGATAGACATACATCTGTTAGCAAATGTGCTCGATGTGTATATATAGAGATATAGATATATTGTAGAATCTTTACTTTTCCACTATGATTTTTCATATTAGATTCACCTTCTATTGATCCTGAGATTGTAGGAGTGGATAGGGCAGATGTAAGGGACACTTTTTGCCTTAGCAGTGTCATAGCAGCAGTTTGAAATTGGGAATTTATTACAGAAAATGGGAAATCTTTATCTGAGACTTTTTGACCCAGTGCATCATGGGGAAAAAAAATTCAAAGACAACTACACTAAAGACCAAACTACCAAGACTTGTTGTAGAAATATAAAAATGTGGTTCATCAGAGATCTGTAATTGCCCAGAAAAAGAGTGACTACATCTTTCCTCTCTTAACCTTTTGTCCTCAATATCATTCTTCTCACTTTGGGCTTTGTTGCAATGTGTGAAGAGTGTTCACTTATTTGTTTTCCATGTGGTTTCATGACAGATGGTGGATGCAAAGGAGTAACTGGACAGCAATACACGGAGTAGCGCTGATGAGAGAAAGAGGCTACCTCTCACTGGTAGTGGTGGAAGGGAAAGTGGTTTGAAGATAAGGAGTTGAAATCCAGCAAAGCATTAAAAGGATATACAGCCCAAGTTCCTAAATATAACATGGAAATATAATATAGGTCTTTATGCCCATATGAAAGACCAATAGCAATAACTATGTAATTTCAGGTTCTTGGTTTATTTCATTTCCCCTCATGATTTATTTAATATTTATTTTTATTATTTTACTTTATTTTAAATATCTATCTATATCTATCTATGCATATATATATATATATATATATGGATATATACATAGCTTTTAATGCAAACTAAGTCAATATTCTTTCTTAAAATACTCCAGGCAATGGCTGAGAACTATTGATGGCTAAAATTAAGTTCAGGCAATATACTAATGTGATTTCAGACTATCACTGTCTTCAACCACCACCATGCCTATTTTTGAACCAAAGACCCCATAGGTAAGTTTTCTCTCCCATTGGCCTATTATGTTCTTACATTCTCCATTTCCAATAACAGCTACATTTAGAATAAAAGTACATAATTATTTTTTGTTCATAAATTTGGGACATATATGCATATATTTATATTATCTCTGACCCTCTCCATAATTCCATGAAAGAGGTAATTAATATTTCTGTGAAGTTTTTTTTTAACAAAAAACATTAGGAAAGCCTGGGACGTATAGGGGGCTATCAAAAATGCACGTGTGGAAACCAAAGCTGTATTGAAATCTGAAAAAGAACATATCCAAATTCCCTGGGGAAAGAAAGTGTAGATCCCACAATCCAATTCAATGAAGAATCATTCTTCTGAGACCTTATTACTCAGGAATTTGCCTGCTGGGATATATGTGTAAAATTCTGCCAAGAAAGGTTTAACTTTGCTTGTAGCATCCTAACCAGTATTGGAGAAAATTGCAGGAGTTAACTTAAAATGCTCATGAACCACTAACTGGTCAAATAAATTATGATTAATCTTTTCATGAAATACTATGAAATGAAATTAAATAGATAAATTTTATGTTGATGTGGAAAATCTCTAAGGTATATTAAGCTGAAAAAAGCAAAGAATGAAATAGTGTGCTGAGAATGATCTCTTTGATATTTTGATAAAACTGCATAGAATACACATGATGTTACCATTAAAGATTAGTTTGGTATCTTTGCATAAAATCTATGAGTACGTATTATGTATAACGGATATATTTTACACACAAACACACACACACACACACACACACACACACACACACACACACACAGAGTGAATGAATAGCAACACAAAAGACCTGTAGCTGATTTGAAAGAGAACATTAGAATATAAATGTAGAAAATTTACTATTTATTTTATAACTTGCTGTGTGATTTTAATTTTTATCATATTGATGTATTATTTTTACATTAAAGGAAGTTAAGTTCTCTCAAGGTTCTGGGAATATGGGTTATTATTCAGTTAGTGACACTTAGCTGTGCTAATGTGCATAAAATAAAACTTACTTAAAAGTAAATGTTAGGCCAAGCATGATGGTGCGCACACTTGTAATCCCAGTACTTGGGAGGCTGACACAGAAGGATTAGGGGTTCGCAGCCAGCATCAACTACTTAGTGAGGTCCTCCTCAACTTAGCGAGACCCTGTTTCAAAATAAAGAATAAAAAGAAACTAGGGCTGAGGGTGTAGCTCAGAGGTAGAATGTCCCTGGACTCAATCTCCAGTACCGCAAAAAAAATTAAACAAAAACAAACTCACGAACATAAAGCATAAAATTTCTTTAAGAATATTTAGAAGAAATAATTGAAATGAAGGCCACAATACAAACTATAAATAGCAGATTAGATCACATGGAAAATAGAATATCACTCCTAGAGGATGACCACTCCAAAAATGAACCTATAGTGCATAACTTAGAAAAAAAAATATGACAGTATGAATTGGACATTGAAGAGATCTGGGCCAATTTTAAAAGAGCTAACCTAAGAATAATAGGCATAGAAGAGGGATTAGGAGTTGAAACTTATGAAATAAACAATCTCTTCAAAGAAATAATATCAGAGAATTTTCCAAACATAGAAAGAGAAGTCGACACACAGGTACAGGAAACGTACAGAACTCCCTCAAAACAGGACCAAAGAAGAGGTTTGCCATGCCACATAATAATCAAGTTGACTAATGTAGAGGCTAAGGAGAGAATCTTAAAGGCAACGAAAGTAAAAGGCCAAGTGACATATAGAGGCAAACCGATTGGAATAACTCCAGACCTCCCAAATCAAGTCATGAAAGCCAGGAGAGGCTGGAGTAACATATTCCAAACTCTGAAAGAAAATAACTTCCAGCCAATATTCTCATACCCAGCAAAGCTCTCTCTTAAAATTGATGGGGATATAAAAATATTTCATGACAAACAGAAACTGAAAGAATTTATGTCTTCCAAACCAGCACTAGAGAAACTACTTAAAGAGATTAACTACAAAGAAGAACTAATGAGTAAATGTCAGAACCAGAGAAACAATAATTTCCAGGAAGCAAACAACTAAGCAAAAAAGAACAAATACTACCACAAACAGAAGTCAAAACTCAAAATGTTAGGAATCAAAAATCATCTCTCAATAATCACACTGAATATAAATGGTCTCAATTCCCCAATAAAAAGGCACAAGATGATAAAATGGATCAAAACCCAGAATCCATCTATTTGCTGCCTACAAGAAACACACCTTACAAGCAAAGATTCCCAAAAATTAAAAGTGAAGGGTTGGAGTAAGGTAATCCATGCCAATGGAACTCGAAGGTAAGCAGGAGTAGCAACCATGATATCAGATAAATTAGACTTCAAGCCTAAGCTTATCAGAAGAGACAAAGCAGGTCATTTTTTACTAGTAAAAGGAACAATCCAGCAAGAGGAAATAACAATTATCAACATCTATGCCCCAAAAGTAGGTGCAGCCACTTTCATAAAACAAACTCTAAACTCTGCATGATATAAAGACACACATAGATCCCAATACACTAATACTAGGAGACTTCAATACTCCTCTTACATCTCTAGATCGTTCTTCTAAACAAAAGGTCAGTAGAGATGCCTCAGACCTAAAGAATACCATAAACCAAACGACCTATTAGACACATATAGACTCTTTCACCCAACTACAGCTGAATTCACATTTTTCTCAGCCCCACATGGAACCTTCTCCAAAACAGACCACATTCTGGGCCACAAAGCGAGCACTGGCAAATTCAAAAAATGGAACATAATTCCCTGCATCTTTTCAGATCACAATGGAGTGAAACTACAAATAAACTCCAAGAAGACCCAAAGTAACCGTGTAAACGCATGGAGACTGAACACCACATTGCTGAATGAAGAGCGGGTCATAGAAGAAATAAGGGGAGAAATTAAAAAATTCCTAGAAACCAATGAAAACAGAGACACAACATATCAAAACCTCTGGGACACCTTGAAGGCAGTACTAAGAGGAAAATTTATAGCACTGAGTGCCCATATAAGAAGAATGGAAACTCACCAAATAAAAAACCTAATGACACAGCTCAAAGCCCTTGAAAAACAAGAACAATCTAACCCCAAAGCCAGTAGGAGACAGGAAATCATGAAAATCAGAGCAGAAATTAATGAAATAGAGAATAAAAAAATACAGAAAATCAATAAAACCAAAAGCTGGTTTCTTGAAAAAATAAGCAAGATAGATAAACCATTGGCCAACCTAACCAAAAGAAAGAGAGAAGCAACTCAAATCACCAAAATAAGAGACAAAAAAGGTGATATCACCACCAACAATATGGAAATACAGAGGATAGTAAGAAACTATTTTGAAAAACTATACTCCAACAAAATGGAAAATCTAGAAGAAACTGACAAATTTCTAGACACATACAACCTCCCTAAACTGAGTCAAGATATAGAAACTTAAACCGACCAATAACAATCAAAGAGATAGACACAACAATAGTTTACCATCAAACAAAAGCCCAGAGCCAGATGGCTTTCCAAGTGAATTTTATAAAACATTTATAGAGGAGCTAATCCCAACACTCTTCAACCTATTCCATGAAATAGAAAGAAATGGGAGGCTCCCAAACACATTCTATGAAGCTAACATCACATTAGTACCAAAGCCAAATAAAGACAGCTCAAGAAAAGAAAACTATAGGCCTATATCACTGATGAACTTAGGTGCAAAACTGCTAAACAAGATACTAGCAATGCACATTCAAAACCACATCAAGAAAATTATACACCATGACCACATTGGGTTCATCCCAGGGATGCAAGGCTGGTTCAACATACAAAAAACAATACACGTAATTCACCACAAAAAAAGAACCAAAGACAAAAACCACATGATCATCTCAATTGATGCTGAAAAAGCATTTGACAAGATTCAATACCCATTCATGCTACAAGGACTTCAGAGAATCGGAATACAAGGAACGTACCTTAACATCATAAAGACAATATACAATAGGCTCACAGCCAATACCATATTAAATGGAGAGAAACTGCAAGAGTTCTCACTAAAAACAGGAACAAGACAAGGATGTCCATTATCACCTCTTCTGTTCAATATAGTACTTGAGACTCTAGCCAGGGCAATAAGGTGAGATAATGAAATCAAAGGGGTGAAAATAGGGAAAGAAGAACTAAAACTATCCCTTTTTGCAGATGACATGATACTATATTTAGAAGACCCAACAAGCTCAACCAAAAAACTTATAGAACTGTTCAACAAATTCAGCAAAGTGTCTGGATACAAAATCAACCTTAAAAAATCAGAAGTTTTCCTGAATGCCAACCACAAATCAACCGAAAAAGAAATCCAGAAAACAATTCCACTTACAATAGCACCCTGAAAAATAAAATACTTAGGGATAAACCTAATCAAGGAGGTAAAAACCTCTATAAGGAAAACTATAAAGTGTTGAAGAAAGAAATCGTTGAAGACCTTAGAAGATGGAAGGATCTACCATGCTCTTGGATAGGCAGAATAAATATCATCAAAATGGCCATCCACCCAAAACTGATTTACAGATTCAATGCAATACTCATGAAATTACCAAGGGTACTCCTCCCAGACATAGAAAAATCAGTCCTTAAATTCATTTGGAACAACAAAAAGCCCAGGATAGCAAAGTAGTTCTTAGGAATAAAAACCATGCAGGAGGTATCACAACACCTGACTTCAAACTCTACTACAAAGCCACAGTAATAAAAACAGCATGGTATTGACACAAAAACAGACACATAGACCAATGGAGCAGAATAGAAGACTCAGAAACAGATCAACAGGCTTACAGTCAACTGATTTTTGACAAAGGAGCCAAAAATATAGAAAAAAGATAGCCTCTTTAACAAATGGTGTTGACAAAACTGGTTAACCATATGCAGGAAAATGGAGATAAACCCCACTTTCTCACCCTGCACAAGAGTCAACTCAAGGTGGATCAAAGACCTGGAAGTTAGGCCGGAGACCTTGCAGCTACTTGAAGAGGGCATAGGACCAACACTTGAACACAT
>PVLC010013230.1:0-17500 GCA_004027655.1 Graphiurus murinus | reverse complement strand
TATATGGCAATCAAAATTTTAAAAATGTAACTATAGAGAAAATCAGAAATTATGGAATTTGATTACATCTATATGTTGTTTCTTCACAACTTTTACTGCTTTTCTCTGCATTAGCTAATGAGCCTAATTTGATTACACTGTGTTACAGCAGAGCTTTTTCTCATTTGTGACTTGAGACTTAGCTGACAACAGTATGAATACTCTTTTCATGTATGCCAGAAATCTTGGAAGCAAGAAGTCTTTTAAAAATTATTTCAAAACTCCAAATGTATGTTCTTATATATGCCCATTAAAAGAATTTCAACATTGTTTAATCAACATTCTATTCCTCTTCTTATTTAGGTGTTAACCAAGTGTCTTGTATTCATAATTCTTTCTGATTTTTACAGTCTACTTACTGCATTATTTGGTTGTGATCTTGAACTGAATATTCTTAATAAAGATCTTTTCAATGCCTGCATATCTAACAATGTTTTATATTTCCAGGAAGATTACATGTTCAGGATAACTAGCTAGAGAGCCAAAAGGCATTAATGTACTTGATGTCCCATTATTTTAAACAGCACTGTTGTTTTGTGATTTAAAAAGCCAAACACTGAATTTTATCTCAGTAGATTTCCTCTAGCCTAAATATATTAGATTCAGTCTTCTCATGTGTGAAAAAGGCAACTAATGTACCATAAATAAATGAATATAAACTAAGTTGTCAGGATTCATAATGAGAGATGAAATTAAAACTTAATCTGCCTCTTAGCAATGGAATGAATTCTAGTCAATTAGATTATTTTTAGCAAAAGTTTTACAAAAGTCTAAATTGGAAACACAAACTAGACCAAATTAGAAATCATGTGCAAAATATAAATGCAAACTTATTTTTAGAAAGTAAATAAAAATTCAAGTGGTTGGGAATCTGAACTTGGGGGAACATGATTTTTAAATCTAAATGTCATGAGTTGAATGGTAATACACATTTTTATTTTGGTGAAAATATTTTTTCTATTATGACTGGAAATTTTTAGGGTCCAACTATATCTTAACTATTATAAGTTCTAATTCCTCATTTATCACAAGGACAACAGAAGTTATCTCCTCCAAGGATGGAAAGCTAGCATAAAATCAGAACCCAGGTGGAAAATGACATTATTTTGTACCTTGTCTTTTTTTAGTTTTTAATCTTGCTAGAAAACACTATTTCACTTAAAAGCTCACATCACTGGGGGAAAAAAATGTTCAGAATAATTCCCCATGACTTAAGAGTTTTACATCTCTCTTTATATTCATAAGAGGCAGAGACTATATCTTCAAGTCCCCACAACAAAATTTTAATGTATTTCAAACACAAGTAAAATCAGGGTCCTCATTCTCTAAGCATTAGTGCTATGTAAAAAAAAAATACCATACTTTAAAAATTAAACTTGGGAGAAAATATTTTTATTTCAATTCATCCAATGTCAGACTAGGAAGCTCCAAGTGTAGGTTCTCCAAAGGAAACTTCAAAACAGTATGTTCTTAGCATAAAGACAAATGTATAGACCAACAGAGCCCAGAAAGGAAAGCTTGAATATGCAATAAAGGGATTTTTGATGAGAATACTAAGACCATTAAACATGGAAAGAACAGTCTTTCAATAAATGGTATTGAGAAAACTGAATTTCCACATAAATTAAAGGTACAAGACCACAGTGATACATGCATACCTGTGTTTATAGAAGCAAAATTCACAGTAGCCAAATCATCTAGGAACCAACCTAGATGTCTGTCAACCAATGAATGAATAAAGACAATGTGGTATACACACACAATGGAGTTTTACTCAGTCATAAAGAAGAACAAAATTATGTTATTTGCAAGAACATGGATAGAACTCAGAATATTATACTAAGTGAGATCAGCCAGTGTCAGAAAACCAACCATTGTATTTTTTTCCATATAGAAGCTAGAAAGAAAATAGGAAGCAAAAAGGAATTCAGCCAAATGAGGAGAGAAAACAATGTAGTAAATGGATAGAGATTAAGGAAGGGAGTTGGGGAGGAGAAAAATTAGGTCAAAGGAAGAGAACAGTTAAAATAGGGTCATATTCACACTTGAAGGTATCATTCCCAATCCCAATAACATGTATGGGGAGGGAGAAAGGGACAGTGGGGAGAGATATGAATGGACATACACCAAGGAATGTGTGCATGTATTTATGTATTACTTTGAATCTCACTATGATATATAATTGCAATGTACCAATAAAAGTATTAAAAATAAAAATAAATATACACTAAGGCACTCAAAACTAATTAACTGCCCATGAAATGTAAATAAAATTTTATAAAAAAATTTTTCAAATATATTTGTAGTAATCATTAATCTTTATAATACCAAATTCGAAAAAGTCTGTGAGAACCTATATCTCTATTTCTGCTGTATTGAGTAATGATTTAATGAAAAAAATCATATTTTTATGCCAATTATCTTTTTCATTAAAATAAAAATTACGTTGAATCTAAATATGAATATTTTGCATAAATTCATAATTCAAATATCTGGTCATGTAAAGAAGAGTCTAAGTATTCTATTATGCATTGTGTCTATCAACTCCTGGTCTTTGCCTGTTTATTTTCAATATAATTGTTAACATGAATATTAATGGAAAAATGTAACCAAAGCAAATGAATATATTAGCATATTGTAAAACAAATGTCCTGTCTTGAGCACAGTTCTGTAGTCTTCATCTAAATAAGAATGCAATATTTCACATGTTAAAAATATCTTTTATTAAAGAAATGAGTACTAAGGAATCGCTGTTGTTTTCTGTTTGTTTTATAGACTAAAAAACTTTAGAGATACTGTAATTCTGGAGGAAGTAGCCCTATTAAGAACTGCAGATGATAGGGGAATTTGATACAACCATAAAGAAAAACATTGGACATACCTATCAAAAAACTTTAATGAAGCTGGGCTTGGTGGCACACATTTGTAATCCCAGTGCTTAGGAGGCTGAGACAGGAGGATCACAGGTTTGTGGCCAGCCTCAGCTACTTAGTGAGATCCTCTGCAACTTAGTGAGACCCCATTTCCAAATACAGAGTAAAAAAAAAAAGCCGGGCGTGGTGGCGCACGCTTGTAATCCCAGCATTCGGGAGCCTCAGCTACCTAGTGAGGCACTCCGAAACTTAGTGAGACTCGGTTTCAAAATAAAGAATTAAAAAATTGGGCTGGGGGTGTAGCTCGGAGGTAGAATGCCCCTGAGTTCAATCCCCAGTACCGCAAAAAAAAAAAAAAAATAGGGCTGGGAGTGTAACTCAGAGGTAGAATGCCCATGGGTTCAATCTCCGGTACCACAAAAGAAAAAAAAAACTTTAATGAAGCCAAGTATTGTAGCACATACCTGTAATTCCAGCACCTGGCAGCCTGAGACAGGAGGATTGTAGGTTTGAGGCCAGCTTCAGCAACTTAATAATACCCTGTTTCAAAAAAAAAAAAAAAAAAAAACAGCTGGGAGTGTGTCTCAGAGTTAGAATGCCCATGGGTTCAATCCCCAATACCTAAATAATAAATAAATAGAAAATTTTAATGAACCAAGAATTTACTGTAGAGAAAAAGTATCATTATACATACTTTCTTATATTCATCACAGTATCATTCATTAAAAATAGGTTTATTCCACATAAGGTCTGGAATGTAATGAAAATTTATGAAATAATTAAAATGAAGGAGCAGAAGAATATTTAATGGCATACAAAATGTTCAGAATGCATCATTAAGACAATAAAGCAGCAAAATGAGAAAAATAGAATATATTATAAATTTCTATTTTGGAAAAAAACTAGATGCATATATGTATCCCCAAATGCTAATAGTTACCTATGCCTGATGAGTTATACGTGACATTTATTTTGCACTATATTTAAATATTTTCTGAATGGTCTATAATGAACTATTGTTGCTTTTACAACTAGCCAACAATAATTTAAAAATAAAAGGGGACAACACAGCAACTTTTAACAGTTTATTTCTGGATTTAAACTCTTTTTAGTTTTACAATTTTTGTATCTCTCACAAAATTTTCACAAAAATTGTTTTAAAGACCACATAAAATTAATATTTCACACATTGTTATGATTCATGATAATCATTAATGATTTTTATCTTTATCTTAGTAATTCAAATAACATAGATTATATGTTCATTATTTTTATTGTCATTTATTGCCTAATTTATTCCAACTGATCTGTTATGTCCTTAGGACATCATTTCTGTGCCATTTTGTTCAGAGAAAGAAGAATGAAGGAAGTCCATAGTCTTTATAAATATAATTTTAAATTATAATTCTGTTCCTCCATTCCTCCCTGACCCTTTTGGCCATAATTTCTGTCAGACTGAGTTTTTTAAATGCCTTTAATAAAATTAAATTCCCCATTGACCATTCAAACAATGCAGAATGAACTTTTGGGATCTTTATTTTCTCTACATTGTAGTCAGATAATTATCTTCCTTTAACCCTGAGTTTATAGTCTCTCACCAAGATCCACACTACAGTCCAATGTCCTCAGAATCATTAAGACCTCTTGAAAAATTCAAGACTTTTCTTCTGACATTTTGTAATTATCACACACAGACAATACATATTCACAGTTCTTCCTATATCAAAAGCTCCTGCTCAAACAACCATTGCAGAAAACGAACAGCAAATATTAAGAATTATTTAGATCCAAGTTTGTATCACACTGTCTTGGTATTTAAGAGTTTTTATTATTGATAGTGGTAAATAGACTGTATCCAGGGGTTGTTTAAGATGCTAAAACATTGATACGAGGAATAAAAAGAACTAGAATAAGCTAAGCCTTAGAAGAATTTCACAGAGAATAAACTTTTGCTGTTATAGGGCTGCAAATTTTGGGAACTAAAAGATTCTCTGTCTCTCTGTTTTTCAAAAAAGTGTGTGTGTGTGTGTGTGTGTGTGTGTGTGTGTGTGTTTTAAGCAATCCATACCTGTGTTGATTCCTTAAAAATCAAGGTAAGAATTATAAAATAAAATGTTGTAGAGAGACCATTTCTTTAATTTTGTATTAGAAATCAGATGGCTAAATTGAGGGACTTATTTAATCCTCAAATTAATATGTGGGTGCAGTTCAAACCATGATCAGAATTTGCATGCCCATAGTTAGCTGCGGTAACTGTAGGGTGTATCATATGGGCACATCCAACCTTCCTCTTCGTACCTAAGCCATCCAGCATGAATTGAGAAAGTCAGGATTGGTTAAATAATCCAAGCATACTTGGGAACATATATACAGCATGCCTGAAATCTTGAAGCAGTACAGATTACCTTGATAGCATACTGACATGGCTCTTGTGTAATTATCAGTTAAAATTGATTAGCTAGAAACTTGGGAGTGTCCTTTCAAATTGGGAAACAAATTGCCTTAAAAAAATGCTTTCCAAAACAACTTTCACCAGAGTTCCTCTCCTCTACAGACCACATTGTGTGCCCTGCAAAATGAGAATACCTCAGAATTCTCTCCACTCTCCTTGCAACATTTTCTTTGTGCATGCTCTCCCCACTTATGAACCTTCTTTACGTCCCTCACTTTACTTGGATCTTCCAGAACTACAATTGATCATAAGTAAATTTCTCATCTGTGGTGCATCTTATTATTCAGTCTTTTCTTTCACTTACATGAGAGTAGCATTTTTCTTCACTCTATTGATATTGGAGTTGGCTGTGTAATTTGCTTTGGCCAATGGGATGTTAGCAAACAGGCAATGTACCAGAGGTGCATCATACATTTTTGCAACTGAGCTTGTGTTCCCTTGCACCTCTGTCATTACCTTGAGAAACATGATCAAGCTACCCCAATAGCATGAGGGAGATAATGATAGACATATAGTGCAGAGGTGCCTTGATAAATTGACTGAGCTGAGTCCAGCCTAGAGAGGGCAACATCATCTACCATGGACATGTACGTTAATGCTATTTTATACTCTGAAGTATTAAAGATCTTTGTTTTGGAGCAATAGCTATTGAATTCACCTTCTCTGAACTCTTTCATTACCATCTTGCCTTAAGTGATACATGCTTCTCCCTTCAAGGATACTACTTATTAGGGTTTGGCTATAGAATGATGGCTGGAAAAGCACAGGTATCAACAATACAAAAATGTTCAGAGGTGAAACAATTGAATCATGAAGGTTCTAATCTTGTTAGTAGATAAACCCACTGGTGGATTAGTGAATTTATCGGGTGTAAGGTAGGCAAGTAGGGTGTGCTTGAGGGGGGGATGTCACTGGGAGTGTGGCCTTGGGAATATCTATATATCCCTCATCTCCTCCCTTTTCTCTCTCTGCTCCCGGCACCATGCCCTGAGCTCCTCAGATGTGACCCAGCCTAATATGGACTGAAACTTTTGAAGCCTTCCAAACTATAAGCAAATAAATCTCCTTCCTCTAAGTTGCGGGCATCAGGTATTTTGGGTCACAGCAGTGAGAATGCAGAGTTATTTTTATATTTTTATTGGTGCATTATAGTCTCACATCTTAATGTAGTTTATAGTGATAATAGCATGCCATGTCCACAGCATTCGATACTGAAGCAATCTTAAGAGAACACTAGTCATTTTTTCTTTGGTTTATGTATTATAGGATAAGCAGATGCATTTAGAATTCTTCCCGAATCCTAGATAATTAATTTTTTCAACCTTCTTGAGAAAGTTCTTCTTCCCTCAATCCCATGATTTGTTTTATGTCCCATGCCTTATACACAATTTACTGCCAATTACAGGCCAGCTGACTACTCACTATGCCATTTGGCATGTATTACTGTTATTCCTCCTACCACAATTCCCAATCATTGTCTTGGTGCCTTTGATGTCAAAATATATGGTCCAAAATGGTGTTTCTAGCTTTCTATATCTTTTTTATTTTTTTTTATTTTTTCGGTACTGGGGGTTGAACTCAGGGGCATTCTACCTCTGAGCTATGCCCCCAGCCCTATTTTTTATTCTTTATTTTGAAACGGGGTCTCACTAAGTTTCGGAGTGCCTCACTAGGTAGCTGAGGCTGGCCACGAACCCAGATCTTCTGGTCTCAGCCTCGCAAATGCTGGGATTACAAGTGTGCACCACCACGCCTGGCTTCTAGCTTTCTATATCTTAAGTTTGCCGTTTTTAGTCCTAAAACAAACAGGCACACAATGACTGTGTGTCCTGTTCCTTTTTTTTCATAATAGCCTTTCCTTCTACTAAATTTCAACTATCCATTCCTTAATCCTTAAACTCATTGTCTAGATTCCTGACATGATTCTCTATTTCCAGATTTCTCACTCCTTTGCTATCAATAATACCTGCTCTTCAACTTTGTCACGAGGTCTGTCTGTAGATCTCTTTTCTACATAACTAACAGGCTTTAATATCAGTTTTTTCCCTATCCAGCCCAGAAAAAAATATCTTATCTCCTCAACTGTATTTTAATGAAAGCTCCCTTTCCCTTTTTCCTTTTTCTCTGATTCATTACACCTTGCAGATGCCCTTTCTAAACCTATATTAATGTGCATGCACACACACACACAAAACCTTCCTTTAGGAAAGTGTTAGTGGAAATATCACAGACCCAAAGATTGATGCTGTTTCAAGTACAATCCTTAACTTCTTCTGATCTCTTAGACCCTTCAATAATTCTGCTCCTTGCACCTGATCCATTTCTTCTCCATTTCTTACTCTCACCAACAATTCTGAATCTTTCTCACACTCTCAAGTGCCTTTCCCAATCCTACTATCCCTCACTTCCAGAGGTGACTTTTCTGTCTGCTTCACAGAAAAATAAACTATGTATGTCAGGAATTTCCTTATTGTCTTTCCTATACCCAATCACCAATATTCCCCCTGGACTATAAAATCCTAAAGGGCATAAATGATGATTCTTAATTTTGATGTATGCATAATTGAACACAATGTCTTCGTGCTTAGGTTTTAATTCATATTTACTGGATGACTCCATCCCCTATACTTGCAATTACTCTTGCTTACACTTCCCCTTACCATTGAAAATACTCAAATTTCTTTATCCTAAAATAGAGCTCTTTATTTACTCTACATTCTTTTCTATTCACCATTCTGACTTTCTCTCCAACAGCAAAGTTTTTTGAAAAGTGGTATATGCTGGGGGGGCTTTAGTATTCATTATTTTACTTACTTCTTAACATATTGAAATCAAGTCTCATCCCTAAAAATACATGAATTCCTCTGGCTAATCTCACCAAAGACTACTCAATGGATAAATACAAATGCTGAATTTTGTTCTTTTTCATTGTCTCTCTCCACAACATCTCTCCACTACTTTCTTGATCTGGAAAAATCATTTTATCCAGAATAAACTGTATTGTTTATTTCTGTTTTTTCTCTCACATCCTCAATTATCTAATCAATAATCCTGATTTCTCTCACAGTATCTTCTCTCACCCTCTAAACACATAAATGGGCATCTCTGGAACATCTTGTCCATGTCTGTGGTTTTAATCATCACTACATACCAATGATGCTCAAATAATTATTTCTCATCTTGCATTTTCCTGGCCTAGTCCAATTCTCTTTAACATTTGATGGAAACATTAAACTAATCACATCATAAGTTAAATTCCTTATCTTCATCATCAAACTATGCCATTATTCTAAGATACTGTCTAATTTCCATCTCCTGATAGGAAGCAAACAAGTCAGGTGCTGCCTGGTTCACTGATCACACAGGGTTCAGAGAAAGGAGCAGAAGTCCTCTACTAGAGTAGTACATAGGATCATAAAAAAGAATACCATATATTTTAGGAACCCATAGGAAAACACACTACGTGTAGAAAAAAGTAAGAAAAGAACATTTTCATATAGAGGGATGGAGGCAAATGACCTCTAAACATGAAAAAAAAATGGTATTCCCAGCTATGTTAGTTAGATTTCTATTGTTGGAATAAAATGCCTAAGAAAATCAAGTTGAAAGAAGGAAAGGTTTATTTTTTGGCTCATGGCTACAGAGGTTTCAGTCCATGGTTGGTTTTCTACTTTTTTTTTTTTTTTTTTGGCCTTTGGCAAAGTAGAAAATCATGGCAGGGACCATGTAGTAGAGCAAAGCTGCTCATCTCCTGGCAATTGGGAAGCAAACAGAGAGGGGAGAAGGGCCAGGTTCCCAGTATCCCACATCACCAATGACCTAATGCCCTTCTACTGTTTCCCATCTCCTAAAGGTTCCGCCACCTCCCAGTAGCACCACAGGCTGGCGACCAAGCCTTTAGGATATGGGCCTATGGAGGATACTTAAGATTCAAAACATAAAACCAATAATCCGAGAAATAAAATCAGAAATAACATTGATGTATTCAATTGTTTACTGAACTGGAAAAAATTAAAACTTACAGTATCATTCAATGTGACTGCAGTGGCAGTGAAATGGATAGCCTTACATTTTGCTACTTAGAGTGCTATTTAGAAAAATATTTCATCCTCCTTGTGGCTATAATTTTGACTTTGTCCTTTTCTGTCTACTTCCTTCACCAGGAACCTAACTTATTTCTCCCATGAGCTGCTGTTGAAACTTCTTTACTGCGCTTTCTGTTTCCATTCTTCTCCTTTCTCAAGTCCACCCTGCATTCTACACTAGAACATTCCAAAAGCCAAATCTAATCAGAGAGATCCCCTGAAGAAATCTTTCATCCCTGGTTCCCCATTGTCTCCAAGCAAAAGCTAAATCCCTTAGTCTGACACTCACGGCCTCTTTGGTACCTATCTGACCTTCAAACCTAATCTCCAACCTGACCATCTGAGTTCAAATCCTGGATCCTATCCCTACTAGCCAAGCAACTTTTGAAAAGCTGCTTATTGTCTCTCTGTATTTCAGTGTAGCATATGATCATAATTGCACTGTTACACAGGCTTGTGAAGGCTGTATGTGTTTATGTACTGAAGTCTTCATAGCAGTCATACAGGTCATCAACCCTGTAACCGTATTTGCTATTTTTTTTTTGCTATTTTGTTATTGTTATTACTTCTACTACTACAACTATTATTATTATTATTATTATTATTATTATTATTATTTTGTCACTCTTCCATAAGAATTCTAAGAGATAAACTATGTGAAGTGTTATTTTCTCATTCTTGCATGTCTCCATATTATTCTCCTTGAAAGTCTGGCAGAAAGCACTTATTCTTCATACTTTTTCTTATAAATGTCTGGGAAGGTCTAAGCTCACTTTTTTCCCCTGCCCCCAAGAGACTTGCATTCAAATGAAGACATACAAATAGGCAATAAATACACACTTTATATCTGATATTAATAAATGCCATGAAGAAAAAAATTAGGACTTATTAGAAGAGCCCACAACTGTGTAAATGGCATCTTTGTTCCAGGAATGCTATATTCATTATTTTTAACTAATTATTTTGTTCTATTGTTAGGTTATAAGTTCCCACATTTAGTTCCTTCCCTATCTTCAGGGGTTGGCATTGAGCTGAATGTATGAAAGGTGTGGAAGGTCTTTAATAAAGACTTACTAAATTTGCTCCTAGATACATGCGTGAAATAATATAAGTGCACATGTATAATTTGTACCTTTTTCATTTACATTTGATTACAGAATACAAACTTTGCAATTACATTATATGATAAGTTTATCCTTATTACAGAGACAGTAAAATTTAAATTCACCTATTGAAAAGCCTGACTTACAAAAACCTTCTCCAGAACTGTAACTGAGGACTCAACTGAGACAATCCCCTTTTTATCAGAGTTGGGACACTTAAGGCACTCTCTGCCATCTCTAATCCTCCCTCTCACATTAAGAATTTTAAAAGTCACATTCTCTACAGTTGCAGTGGTGCTTTCAAGAGGTGGGAAGGATGACTACTTTCAATCCACAGGAATCCACCCAATTCTGATTTATACCTAGTGTCTTGAGGTTTTGTCCAGTGTGAGCTTTCTAGAGCAGCATGCTACACATTGTCAAACTGATTTTATGCATAATTTGATATATTTTATATAGAATTGGCTTTTCCAAGCTATCCTGGGCACATCACCACCATTCACAATGAGTTTTCTGTGGAGTAATCTATTCTGACTGCCAACCAGCCAATTTACAAAAGGGCATTTGGAATTCAGCCTGTTCATAAATTGGGGTTTTTCTTTACTACTGGACCAGACTTACTTCAAAACCTTCCTGCTCCATTCAGCTCTTCCTCTAATTCAATATTCAATTTGTCTTCAGAGACTACCACAATGCCCTACACAGAGCAGACACTTAACACATGTTAAATGAATGAGAGAATAAATTGTGTAGCTCATTTAAAATTGGAATGAAACAACTGAAGACTACTTCTGACTTTTTAATGCTGTAATAGTCAAGATTCCTTCGGTTACAAATTATAGCAATTCTCTTCAAACTAATTTAGTGATTCTTTTCAAAGGAATACATTTGTTCAAAGGCTTAAGTAACCATGGAGAAGGATGCAGACATTTCTTAGGGACTCAGGGGTCACAGGACTTTCCCAATCCCTCATCTCCATTCCTCCTTGTGTGTTGGTTTCATTCTCTCGGACAAGCTTGTTCCACTTGACAGGGCACGTGGCTATCAAGATCGCCCATTTTCGCCTTTTTTTGTTGTTGTTCATCGGGAATGAATCTGATTCACTCATCTTGGGTCATATACTTCTCTCAAGATCAATTACACTAATTGCTGCTAAATATATCTAATTACTTTTCCTCTGCTAACTCCCAAACATTCATTTTTCACCCCCTACCTAGCAAATGAATGAATGAAAAACTGGCCAATTAAAAACAATATGTTCACATCCAAACTCACTTCTCCTCCTATATGATTTCCAGGTTCTGCTTTCCTTTTCTATTGATAACATAACAAAATTGATAGTCTCCTAGGTACCTGTACATTAAACCTATTTCCTTCTCCCAAAGCCAGTTATCATTAGCTTTTGTTTCTACCAGAATTTTCCGTATCTCTTATTTTTCTTCTCATTTCTACCTCTCATTTTAATGTACTTTACTCTCTACCTAGACTAATGAAACGGCCTTGTATTTGGTAATTATACTCTCATCTTTATTCTAATATAGGCTTCACACTGCTACATAATACTACTTGACAATGAAACCTAACATCAAATCTTTTCCTTATTCAGAGGTTCTCAATGGTTCTTAATGGCTACTGAATGCAATACATTCTAAGCAACTTAACTCTTAGCATCTGATATTTGAATATGAACCTACCAGTCTTAGGAAAGCTGCTGTCCTCCATATATTCATAACTTTTGCTCATGCACATCTTCAATGTAAAATACTGCTCCTTCTCCTCAAAATAGAGCTTCAATCTATTTCTGAAAACTCTGTCCATCTTTTTAGGTTTATATCAAGTACCACATTTTTGTGAAACTGTCCATTTCCATCTGATTATGATTTTTAATTTCCATAGTTCCTATAATTTTTATTTGTATTCTTCATTTGTTTTCTATCTAATGGATGGTATATAGTCACAAGTGTCATATCTATGTTTCCTCTTTAAATGGTTACATGGGATATTTGAAAGCAGAGTGTGGGTCTTATCTACATAAATAATTCTGTAGGATGACTGCATTTTATACAATTTTTGTGCTAGTGATATTTTTAAGTAAAATGGAAGACTTCATGAATTCTTTACAGATTTTCATGGGAAAAGACTGTGTAATCAATGAGAAAATAATTAGGATTGCCTTCTTAAATTCTACACTCCACGCAGCTCTTTCTGAATTACAAGTCAGAAGTCATTAAAGAAGATGAGGAAACATTGACTCATCCTTTTCTCTCCAACTAGTTCAGGATTTACAGACCAACATGGGTCATAAAAGCTTCTCAACAGCAAATGAAACAATCAAGAATCTAAACAAAAGCCTACAGTGTGGGAGAAAATCTCTGCCAGCTATTCCTCTGATAAGGACTAATATCTAAAATATATAAAGAATTCCAATTATTTAGCACTAAAAAAAAAACAATAAAAATATGGGCAAATGAACTGAATAGATGCTTGTCAAAAGAAGAAATACAATCAACAAATAAATATATGAAAAATGATGTTCAACATCATTAGCAATAGGAAAATGCAAATCAAAATGATACAGATTCCAACTAATCCAATTAGAATGACAGTCTTCAAGAATATAAACAAAAACACATTGCTGTTGAAAAGGTGGAGAAACATGAGTTCTTAAACACTGTTGGTGGGATTATAAATTAGTACAACCACTATGGTGATTGTTACAGAGATTCTTCAAAAAGAATGGAACCATCATATAACCTAGCTATACCACTCTTCATTATTTTTTCCAAAAGAATTGAAGTCAGAATACTATAGCAATACATGTATCCCTATGTGATAGCAGCACAATTTGCAATATCCAAATTATGGAACCAACCGAGGTGTCCATCAATAGATAAATAGATAAACAAAATGTGGCATATATACACAATGGAATTATAATAAAAGCATTTATAAAAAAATATTAAGGTCTCCCTAAATGAGGCAATGAATTCCTGTTCCCAGATGTTTTTTTGTACTTATTTAATTTTAATTGACAAATAAAAAATTGTATAAATTTAAAAAGTGGGAGAGTCATAATCCCCAAACAGTATGAGCCCATCTTATCAACCAAATCAAACCCTAAATTTGTCCTTTTGTGGCCCTCTGACACTTTTTCTTCACTTTCATTCAGATATCTCCAATATAAAAATGCCAGAGAGTGTAGAACAGCTTAGAGTATTAGCATTATTAGAATTTAACTACTTAGGGAAAACCATTGTGGAATTACTTTCACCTATTAAATTAGCAAATATTATCTAGCACTCACTGTTGATTTGGGGATAACAAAGTGAACATCTAATGAACTGTAAATGGAATATAGACTAATATAACCATCCTAGAATGCAATTAATAATGTCAATCAAGACATTTATAAAATAGATATACTCTTTGACTTGCTACTAACTTTCCTTCTAGGAAACACTCCTATGAAATAGATATCTAAATGAAGATCCCATTCTCTCTCTCTCTCTCTCTCTCTCTCTCTCTCTCTCTCTTTCTCTTTCTCTCAATTCAAGGAGAAGATAAAGGACAGAATCTTGTAGAATGTACAGCTGTCTGGGAGAATGGCTTCACTGGGGTATTTGTACCGCTCAATGGCTACTTTCCTATCAATGTTCAAAGCTCTCCATTTTCTTCCAAATATGGAAGACATTTCTGAATTCTCCTTCTTGGAACACTCTAGAGATCCCCTAACTAGTTGCTATTTGTACTTGCATAATTTCTATCCCAGCTTTTTTTATTTTATTTTATTTTTTTTTTTTACTAATTTCTCTTGTTTGTACAAAGCAAAGAAAAAAAATTCAGATTTTTTTCCCCACATGACACTATGGGGTTGCTATGACACTATAATTAACAAATGCAGATTCTTCATCTATGTTTTTTCTTTCTTTAAAGAAATCAGCCAATTAATCTCTTTGACCTGTGTTACGTTTACTGTGGTTGAAAATGAATCTAATGACCACCAATTCGTATGACTGTGACTGTATATGATAAAGTCTGTCATGGGGCTTTTTTATTTTTATTTATTTATTTTTTTTTTATTTTTTGCTTTCCCAATAGGGAGCAATGACTTCACATGTGTTTAGTCACCCTCTCCCCAGAGCTCCTCTGATCATCATCCACATTTAAGAGATGATAGGGTGACTGTTAGATCTGGGTTAATAAATCAAAGAGAAGCCACTGGTCTACTCAATATACACACTCTGGTAGAAATTAATTTATTCTGGAAACGCTGTTGTTGGTCAAGGTTTCAAGTTCAAAACAACATTTCATCTCACACCAAGAGGAAGTTCTAGCTCCTGATTGAAGATGCCTTTAATGAAACATATTGTGGAGGGTGTTTATCTGAGAGGAACTAAAGCCAGTCAAGGTTTAAAACAACCTCACTAATTTTCCCAAAGCATTCATTTTAAGAAAGATCAGTGAGGCTAATTATGATCAGTGGACAGAATCTGTGGCAATGAATGACGCAGTCCAATCCAGAATCTCTGAGTCCTATTGGTTGTGCCTCACTATTGTTTTCCAGTTGTGCTGAAAGTGATTTCCTTGTTTGTCTAAAACATTTTGTCTGCTGGTTCCTCAAAATAAGCCTTTACACTCATTCCATTCCTTCTATACATTTTATTGTGAGAGAATACTAATAGGTTTTACAAAAAGCTCGATGAGTTTAATTGATGGTTGTGCGCTCCCCCTTATTTCTCATTGTCAGGGGCCCTTATCATGTGCCAGCTATGGTTACAAGGGAGGTTTTAGCTGTGAGATCTCCGGCCAAAAGAATGCATACAGAGTCACCATCTGGAAGAGAGCAAAAAGCAACTTTATTAACAGACCCAACCATTATAAAGGGTTCTGGGGAGAATGGTGCACATTTACATCGGAGTGATGTGTGCATGCACCTTATACTTTGTCTAGGTCATACTTACATAACTATATACACATCTGCGGCTGTATTACATGCATGCACATCTGCAGCTGTGCAGGGTCATGTCTTCACCACCTGCTTATACTTCTTATGGGCCCTCACACTCCATCCTATACAGGGTGGCATGTGCAGCTTGACCCAGAGAGCATTACTTTGGGCCCAAATACCACCACAACAGTAGAGTGTACAACAAGTAACTATTACTCCCCCAGTCACACAGGCAAGGATTGTCAGTACCCATCTGTAGGAGGAGCTCAGTGAGTTTCACCAGGTTGTAAGTGCAACCTCCTGTAAGATTTGAATAGCCTGTACCACCACATCCATCTCCACTAAGGCTTACTGTACCTGTTGCTTGTGGTCTAAAATATATACACAGCATTCTACTTCATGAAGAGCACACATTCCACCCTAGGTAGCAGCGAACATATCTAATACTGTTCTATTCTGCAAAACCACCTTCTACATCTGAGTGGTTTTGTCCATCAAAAGAGAGTAAGAGAGCTTCTCCTTACACCTCTGGCAGCAACTGGGGTTCCTCCAAGCTTCCTATTACTTTCAAAGTATGGAGCATTTCTATAATTACCTTATCTTAGGAGGCCTTCCCAGTGTGGCAAGGTTACACATTTAAAGACTGCACTATCTGGTTCAACATTCGAAAAACAATACACGTAATTCACCACATAAACAGACTCAAAGACAAAAATGACATGATCATCTCAATTGACACTGAAAAAGCATTTGACAAGATCCAATACTCATTCGTGCTAAAAGCACTACAGAGAATTGGAATAGAAGGAACATACCTCAAAATCATAGAGGGGATATACAATAGGCCTAAGGCCAGCATCATATTAAATGGAGAAAAACTGCAAGAGTTCCCACTAAAGACAGGAACAAGACAAGGATGTCCATTATCACCTCTTCTGTTTAATATAGTACTCGAGACTCTAGCCAGAGCAATAAGACAAGAGAAGGAAATCAAAGGGGTAAAAATAGGGAAAGAAGAACTAAAACTATCCCTTTTTGCAGATGACATGACACTATACTTAGAAGACCCAACAAGCTCAACCAAAAAACTTATAAAACTGATCAACAAATTCAGTAAGGTGTCCGGATACAAAATCAATCTTAAAAAATCAGAAGCCTTTCTATATGCCAACCACAAATCAACCGAAAAAGAAATCCAGAAAGCAATTCCTCTCACAATAGCACCCCAAAAAATAAAATGCTTAGGGATAAACCTAACCAAGGAGATTAAAGACCTCTATAAGGAAAATTATAGAAAGCTGAAGAAAGAAATCAATGAAGACCTTAGGAGATGGAAGGACCTACCATGCTCTTGGATAGGCAGAAAAAATATCATCAAAATGGCCATCCTCCCAAAACTGATCTACAAATTCAATGCAATACCCATGAAATTGCCAAGGACGCTCCTCACAGACATAGAAAAATCAGTCCTTAAATTCATCTGGAAAAACAAAAAGCCCGGGATAGCCAAATAGTTCTTAGCAATAAAAATCATGCAGGAGGCATCACAATACCTGACTTTAAACTCTACTACCAAGCCACAGTAATAAAAACAGCATGGTATTGGCACAAAAACAGACACATAGACCAATGGAGCCGAATAGAAGACTCTGAAACAGACCCACAGACTTACAGTCAACTGATTTTTGACAAAGGAGCCAAAAGTATACACTGGAAAAAAGATAGCCTCTTTGGCTGTCTTTTGGTGTTGGCAAAACTGGTTAACCATATGCAGGAAAATGGAAATAAACCCCACTTTCTTACCCTGCACAAGAGTCAACTCAAGGTGGATCAAGGACCTGGAAGTCAGACCGGAGACCTTGCAGCTACTTGAAGAGGGCATAGGACCAACACTTGAACACATAGGCACAGGTAAAAACTTTCTCAACAAGACCCCAAAAGCACAAGCAGCTCAAAGGAAGATCAATACATGGGATTGCATTAAACTGAAGAGCTTCTGC
>PVLC010013229.1:0-41693 GCA_004027655.1 Graphiurus murinus | reverse complement strand
CAAAAAAAAAAAAAAAAAAAAAAAAAAAAAAGAAAAGAAAAAGTAAGTCCTGGAACAATCCAGGGCTTGTTCCTGAAACCAGTTCACTGGTTTCTCCAATTTGCTAGCAAATCAATAAATTCCTTTTAGCTTCTTCTCAAAGTCTTCTCCCAATTATTTGATTCAGAAAATTGGGGCAGGTACTGGGATTCATTAACAGCTCTACCTTTGGCTGGAGTGAAAGACAGGTGGGAAATTCCATGGGTTTCGGAGGGGATTTGTGAAGAGATGACCACAGCTTTGTGTCACAACAGTCAGAGAAATTTGATGAATAAACACATGAATAATTATGAATAAACACAAATAAATGAGTCAATAATAATTCTCCTCAAGCAGTAGCAGTTACTAGGGAAATTATTCCATTTGATTTTCTCTCAATTAAATCTCTGTTATCACTGGGAATAGAGTCAAAGGCAAATTAAAGAAAATAGGATCACTTCTGCTGAAACAATAGAAGCCGGAAATGAAAACCACCATGGTTTTCCTAGACATTGCTACCAAAGAGGAGAGAAGAATAACCAGTGAAAATGGAAGGAAAAGGGCTCATCTGGGCAAATTAGCTCTGCATATGGAAATTAAAAGCTAACGAACACACAGGGGCCTGGATCAGCTGGGATGCATCTGCACGCCAGGTTCTATTACTAAAGCATTGAAACCCCTCTGTATAGCAGTCATTAAATAACCACTGTCTGAGGCCACCAAATGCCCACCAACATTGCTGCCCCAGCTATGACAGACCAGGCCACACACCACCACCTCCTAGACCTCCCCTGGGAAGCCCAGGCTCAGCAGAGGTTGGAGGATCCTGGTGTGCTGATGACCGCTATCTGGCCTCCTTGATTGGGCCCAGTGCCCACTGGTTCTTAATTATCACTTCTCAAACAGCCTCCCCTTAAGAGTTTACCAGGTCTCACCTGACATATACTGGACAGCCAGCTGTCTTCTCCCTTGTCTGTGAATCCATGAATGATAAAGCGGGTTTTTCTGTTTGTTTTGAAATTAGAGTACTTGATACCTCCATCTGCAGAGATTTGCTGTTTGGAGAAGAAAAACATTTCAAATCAAGTCTCTTAGAGTATCTTCTGGAACCATTTCTATATGGAGGGAGGGAGGTGGTAGGTAGGTGAAGGCGACAGGGATTTGGAATCCTTATGAGTACGGATTGGTCCATTACGTTCCCCACGCTGCTACTTTCTAGTCATCATCAAATTTTTGCAGTTATTCAGTTTTGGATAAAATTTCTGCTATAATATAGGTGATAAGGATCTTTTCTCCACACACTGCATGTGTGTGTGTGTGTGTGTGTGTGTGTGTATGTATATACATAAGCATATACACATATAATATATATATACTCTACATGTTCATATATCTATTGGGAGATTTTATAGACATATGCAATAATGGGATAATATCTACATGTATAATATTGAAAGATTTTAATATATACATATACACATAAATATATAATAATCCATAGTCCATTTCCTGCTGCTATGATGAATACTACAGACTAAGTAATTTATAAACAATAGTTTATTTGGCTCACAATGTATAAGCTAGAAAGTTCAAAAGCATGTCATGGGCCTTTGGTGCTGTCTTCTCATTTTGGAATTTGATTGGCAAATGAGCTTTCACGGCCTAATCACTTCTTAATTGGTCCTTCCTCTTTTTTTTTTTTTTTTTTTTTTTTGCGGTACTGGGGATTGAACTCAGGGGCATTCTACCTCCGAGCTATACCCCCAGCCCTATTTTTTATTCTTTATTTTGAAACCAAGTCTCATTAAGTTGCGGAGTGCCTCACTAGGTAGCTGAGGCTAGCCGCGAACCCGGATCCTCTGGTCTCAGCCTCCCGAATGCTGGGATTACAAACGTGCGCCACCACGCCCGGCTGGTCCTTCCTCTTAATACCATCACAATGGCAAATTAAATACATTTTGACATGTTTTGACACAGCCATCCAAACCGTAGTACTTCTCAGAATATTTATTAAAGTAATATGGAAGTAATACAAAAACATGAACTAAATGGGTCATTTTGGGGAATGTTAAGTATGACAATACCTATGCTTATTTCTCTGAAAATCTATACAGCTGCAAACCCCATTGCCTAATTAGTTCTCCTTAGAAGACTTGAATACTCAATATCTGATGTGGTTTGAATATCCCCTTTAAAAATGTTAATTGCCATTGTGATGATACCAGCAGGTAGAACATTTAACAGGTTATGAGGGTTCTGACCCTAAAGTGAATTAATGCCTTATTGTGGGAGTCGTTAGTTATTGTGGGAGTGGGCTTCTGATTAAAGAATAAATTCAGTTGGCATCTTCTCTCACTTCTCTTACCATGTGATGTCTTTTTCCATGTTATGATAGAATAAGAAGACTTTTACCAGATGCAGATTTTCAATCTTGAACTTCTCTGCCTTCAGAACCTTAAGCCAAATAAATTTCTGTGTTTTTAGAAATAATTTATATAGCTTGTTATAGTTGGTTATAATACCAGGACACACATTCTCTCATATATAAGAAATTGGGCCCAGGAGTGGGGTTGTTGCTATAGCAAATACCTGAAAATGTGGAAACTGGTTTGGAACTTAGTAATGAGTAGAGGCAGGGATAATTTGAAGAATTCAGCTGGAGAGAGTGTGTGTGGCATGAGTTTAGCATTAACAATGGCACAAATGAGCACTCAGAAGAAGAAGAAGAATAGTTATGGGGGAAGTCTGAATTTTCTTAGAGACTTTAGTGGCTGTGACCAGAATGTTGATTGAAATATGGGCAGTAAGGTAATTTTTATGAAGTCTTAGATGGAAATGAGAAACAGAGTGATGGAAACTAGAGAAAGGGCTATATTTGTTATACAGTTGCAAAAAACTTGGCTGCATTGTGCCCATGCTCTAGGACTTCATGGAATGCAAAAATTGAGAACAATAAACACAATATTCAGCAGATGCAAATATCTAGGAAGCAAAGCATTCGGGCTGCTACATGGTTACTTTTAACTGCATACAGTGAAGATTAATTGGAAAGAAATGACTTAAAGATGGGATTCATAATGAAAGCAGAAGTAGCACAGAAAGATTTGAAAAAATTTCAGCCTGGGCATGTAAAGAGTGAAAAGGTGTCTTTAGGAAAGCAAAGCCAGTCTGTGAACAAGTGATCATTCTCTAAGGAGATTACTATGGATAGAAGGAAACCCTCTGCTATTCATTGTAACATAGGACAAAGGTCCCCCAAAGCTTTCAAAGATCTTTGAGACCACTTCTCCCATCATAACCCCAGAGCACCACAAGGGCAAAATGGTTTGGGGAGATGAGGCTGGGGTGCCCTCCATGTGCTTGCTGCCCACAGCTGTCTCTGGTCTCTGCACCCCACATTCTACTTCACGGTTCCTCAGCCTTCACAACTGTGACCCAAGCATGCTCAGGCCACCACCCTGGAGGGCACAAGCAGCAAAACTTGATGGCATCCATAAGGTGTTAAGTCTTCAGGCTTACAGAATGTAAGGGTGGTGGGAGATGTACCGTCACCTGGACTTCCAAGGGCATTGTGGGTAACCTGGGGACCTAGGCAGAAATATGACAGTGAGTGGAACCACCTCAGAGGATCCCAACTAGGGCAATGCCTATTGGAGCTGTGGGAATGGAGGAGTCCCAGAGACCTCAGAAGTATAGAGCTACCAGCCTCAGAGAGTTGTGGCAGAAGACTCCAATGTTTGAGAGCTTCTGGGTGGACTTGAAATCCAGGGGTGGGGTGCCCAGGGCCTTGGAGGCTCAACTCATACACCCCAGGTGGTGTATGGAATGAAAGTCTGTTCGAGAGCCTCACAATTTAATGTTATTATCACTACTGGGTTTTAGACTTACTCCAGAACTGATCACTCATTTTTTTTTCTTGTATATTTCTTCCACTTGCAATGGGAATGTCTACCGTAGCCTGTCCTACCATTGTATTTTGGAAATAGATACCTTGTTTTCATTTTATCGCCTTATAGCTTGAGGGAATGCTTCAGAATGAATCATGCCTAAGTCTCACTTGTATCTTATTTAGGTGAGACTTTGAACTTTGGACTTTTGAGTTGATGCAATAAGAAGACATTTAGGAAAATTGAATGGAATGAATATGTTTCATGTGGGAGAAGGACATGTATTTTGGGGGAGCAAGGGATGGAATGGTGTGGTTTAAATGGCCTCTCCAAAAGGTATGTTGAAATTCAATTATGATTATAGGGATATTAAGAGATGGAACTCTTAAAAAGTGGCGAGGTATGGATGGATTAATGTGGTTTATTAATGAATGGATTAATGTGGTTATTGCAAGGGTGGGATAGTTACTATAGGAGCAGGCTCCCTTCCCTGCCCCAGAAATCTGTTTCACCCCCTTCCTTCTTTCTCTCCTATAGGCTGTCTCACCAAGTAATGCCTTTCACTATATTATGATTCAACAAGAAAGCCCACACTATCTGTATCCGGGGTTTGCATCCTCAGTCTCAGACTTCTCTGTCTCTAGGACCGTGAGCCAAATAAACAACAATTTATAACACAATTTACACAGTCTGTTTATCTGTCCTATTATAGAAGCAGAAAGTGGTCTACGATATACCCCAATAACATACAAAAAACAGGACTGAGTCCTGAAATCATATGTGTATTCTTACTTGATAGCTGTTTGGATTCTCATTAGTGTACAGGAGGAAGCGGGTGTTGATGGTTTGGGGAGACCAGGGCAACACTTTCAGGGGTCTTATCAAAGTTCCTCCCCATGGGGCGTCATCCGTGAAGCAGCCGAGTCTATCGTAGCAGACTTCACTTCCTGAAATCACCCAGAAGTGTTTTGAGGACATTAGTTAAACAGAATTCTCCTTCTTACAGACTCCCAGTCAAAACAGAAGTCAAGTGACATTCTGTGACAGGGTTTCTTCCTCTACCTTCCCAACATCAACCTATCCACATGTTCACAAAACAGCTGTGAAAGACATCACCTACTGCCCCACTCCCCCGTGTCTCTGCTCAGTCCCAGAAAGGACTCATTTCAGTTTCTCAGCCCAGATATGGCCCTTGGGTCACTGGTGCCCAAGAATGGAGCAGTCTGTGTCTCTGGCCTTGGTGGAGGCAGGCAGGTCAGAGACTCTCAACTCCCAGGAGCCAGCATCTGGCTCTACTTTTGGTGGAAAGCTGAAATTTCATAGAATCACCAAAACTTTCTATCTCCACCCTGTCTGAGCATGGAGATATCTGACCTATGTTTGAGGACCATTGCAAATTCTTGCATGAAGAAGGTACTAACAATAAAATAAACAAAAACATCCACGATTTGCCACCCTATAGGCTGTCATGTTACTGCATAAAGGGACAATTCCAGGGAAGAGCTCTGGAGGAGAAGTGCAGATGAACAGTTCGAGTAAGAGTAGTAGCTGTCATGGGGGCTGCATTCCTCCAAAACTTACTACATGCCAGATGCTGGACAGGGTGTTTACTGATCTTACCTAAGTCTCTCAGTCATTCCATTAGAGGGGTCAGGTCATTATTCCCACTTCACAAAGACCCTAATGCTCAGAGGGGCTCAGGATCTCAGGATCCTGCTCAGGGTCCTAGAGTTGTAGGTGATTAAACCTGGGTTTAATCTCTTCCCTTGATTCTATGCCAGGGATGCTAGACCCAGAAAATAAAACAAATTTAAATTAACAAAATAAAATTAAATTTGAACTTCAGATACACAGTGGCTTTTTTGTGTACAAATATGTGGCCTGTTTATTGTTTGGATTATTTCTTGTTTATCTCAAATTCAAATTTAACTGAGAAACGTCGATCTCATCCTGCAAACCCACACCAATGCCTTGTGATCTGAATCCTGCATCTCCCTGGCTCTATTCCTCATCCTCCTCCTGGCTTGAATTCAGCCTTCACGGACCTTCTGGAAATGACCACACAGTCAGACTCTCCCAAGTGCACATAAATACCTTTTCTTACCTGCTACTGCTCCCAGCAGCAGTGGCAGTGTCCAGAGAGGCAGCATCTACATAAAGGAGACAACACGATTGAGTCTGATGAAATGAGACTTGACAATGTTGGCATAATCCAACTTGGTTTAGATCCCCAATGAATTAGCCTGGAAAAGTCGCTCCTGACTCACCATGGCAGATCCGTCAGGTTCTACGGACAATCAGGTGACACAGACAGCTCCTTTTATAGGCCAGCCTTATCATTTTGGGGCAGTTCCGGGGGAAAAAGGCATGAAGAGAGAAGGTTCCAAGAACATATTTCTAATTTAAACACAGATAAGCCCAGCCCAGACTGATAGAATTGGCGAAGTTTTCCACAGTGCTCATGGGAAGATGAGAAAGTGGTAGATATGAAAAGTTCTTTTGGTGTGCATACGTACTGCTCAGAATCGCTGCCACGGTCTTGTGAAGGTTCTAGGTGACCCATTTGCTTATTTGATCTCCTTTGTTCAGGTTCAGGAGTGAATGTGAGGCCAGATTCTTTTCAAAGATTTGCCAATAGTCATCTTGAAATGAACTCTGATGGCTCACCTGCTCTTGCAGCTTCTCTGTCATCTGGTCTTCCCCTCCAACAATGAATTAGGAGCAATCCTACCAGAAGGACCATTCCTTCTAGGAAAGCACTCCATATTTTATGTTGATAATCTATCGTACTAGCTTATTTCTCAACAGTAATGTGAAAGGAAGAATAAACAGGTAACAAGAGAAACTAGGAATCCACTGACAGCATACTGCTATAATCAGTGACCACAACATCAGATGAAACTATGAATAAGAGAAAAAATAGAAGGCAAAATGGAAAAAATGGTCTGGGAAAAAGTTCTCTGAAAAAGAAGTGTTTGATAAAGAAGAATTGGGATATTTTTAGTTCACACTAGATTGCTTAAATTGCATCTTTGAAAAGGCTGTAATGGGATACCATGATTTTTTTAAAGTACTTCTATTGGTGCTTTGTAGTCTCACATCATAATGCAGTTCAGAGTGATAGTGACATACAGGCACTCAGCACTTGATGAGCATCCCCTCCCCATTCCTGCTGCCTCCCCTTCCCCATACATGATTTTGAGATTAGCACTGGTATTGTTGTATATGTGCATAACATCAATGGAAGTGTTTCCTTTATTAATTATCCACCCCCCAGCCTCCACTCTTCCCTGGACCACCTCCCTCTCTCCACTGGTGTTTCTCCTCAATTATCTAAAGTCCCCCTTGTATCCTGATTACTCCCTAGCTTCTCCATGTGCCGTAAACATATGAGCTTCCACTCTCTGACTGGCCAGGTCTATCCATTTTCCTAAAAATGACATCATTTTGTTATTCTTTATTGCTGAGTAGAATTATATTGCATGTGTATATGTCATAATCTTGTAATCCATTCATCTGTTGATGGACACCTAGGTTGGTTCCATAACTTGGCTACTGTGAATTGTGCTGCTATAAATACAGATGTATATAGGAATACCATGATTTTTAAGATACCAGAACCATTCAGCCTGACAATATTACAGATATAAATTTAGTCATATGAAATTGCTACATTTGTAGGTCAAAACTGGCCAAATCATAATTTAATTTACCAATAACATTCATAGGTTAATGCTTCAAAAAAATGAAAGTTTTTTTTTTCATACCAAGAAAGTTCAAGACCATTTAGCAAAGGAGATATTAAAATAAGCACAGAGGTGCAAGAAAGGAATCCATGGATGGGAGCCCTAGAAAATTCCCACCAAATCCTCCCTATCTCAGATTTGCCCCTCTCCAGGGACTCCTCTCCAGCCCTCTTTCCCTTGCTTCCCTTGACTCCTCTAGGAAGGCTTCCCTAGCACTTCCCTCATTTGAGACATGCTCAGGGGCGGCTCATAAAGTGACAGGACTGGAATTCTCTGGGCTTTCTTGTCACACCTCCCCATCTATCTAGACCAATGCTAGTCCAACATTTCCTTGTTGAATGCGCATCAACAAACACAAAGAGAATGAATATAAGAAGCAATTTATTTTGCATAAATGCTACACTAGCAACTGTCTACACAATCTGACAGTAAAGGAATTTACATCCTCTTTCACTCAATTAGGAAGAAAACAAAAACAGAAACAACCCTTTAGAAGTATCTAATAACTGAAGTCTGACATCTCCTTAGTCTTTATTCATGGCATTGCTACTATATGAATCCCCGAGGTATATCCCTTGAGAGCTAATGTTTATTCCATACTTATGAAATGTTTTATATTTTTGGAGAACTGCTAGGCCACACAACACTTATAAAGTGGCATTTTAAATGACACAAAAATCCATATATAGGTTGACTTTTGCTTGCATAATGGCTATAAATTTAAGGCCAAACTCACCAAACTGTGACATAAAGACTAGAGTCTATGGGGAATCATTTTGTAAACTTAAGTAGTTTCAAATCTTAGAACGGTTCAGAAAGATTTGCTTTTCCACATCTATAAAAGCTACAAAGAAAACAGCAGCCTGTCTTCTCTGCTCTGCATGAATGACTTCTGCCAAATCCAATTCTACTCAACTTGTTAGCCGAGTCCTAAAATTTTATCAGTCATACTGTTTTATTCAGACTGCTTACATGCTATCTGGGGGTGACTGTTTATATGGCATGAGGCAGAGATCGCTGCCGTTTTCCTACAGGGAACAGAAGTAGATTCTGTTCCCCAACCCACCTTACAGGAAGATGGGGTTATATGCCCACTTCTGGAGACATTCTATGAGTACATGGATGTCCACCAGTTCCAGACCTGATCCTAAAAACCCACAGTGGTCCTCCATGTACCTATGCTTCTGAGTTTTGATACACACAAGCACAGCAACCTTGAAGGCCATGTACTGAAGCTGGAAGAATCCCAAGATGGAAAGAACTTGAGTTTCCTGCTTAGAGGAGAGCCACTGGACAATTACAAACATTAATTTTGAATTTTATTACAGCAAGAAATAAACTTCTACCATTTTAAACCAATGAGATTCAACATTGTAACAGCTAGCATTTTTTTTGCGGTACTGGGGATTGAACTCAGGGGCATTCTACCTCCTAGCTATACCCCCAGCCCTATTTTTTATTCTTTATTTTGAAACAGGGTCTCACTAAGTTGCGGAGTGTCTCACTAGGTAGCTGAGGCTGGCCGCGAACCTGGATCCTCCGGTCTCAGCCTCCCAACTGCTGGGATTACAAGCTTGCACCACCACACCTGGCTTAACAGTTAACATTTCTTCGGTGAACAGAGATTTTTAAATTGTACCTCTTAAAAATCAGAGTCTTTCTCTGACTTCCATGAATGGCTCAGGTACCAAATATCCAATCCTGCCCTTAACAATTTCATCAAGAGATTTGGATGTTACTTATGCATAACTGTAATATTTTGAAATATTTTTCCACTTCTTGGTTTTTAAAATCTCCTTACCTGACACTTCTCAAATTGTAAAAACAAAACAACAACAACAACAACAACAAAAACCCCTGCTTGACTCCTTCCTCCATTTTGGCAGAATTTCAATTTTAACTTTCAAGTTCATTACCTGCTGCTTCATGGGCTCTCTGAGGCCATACGATATGCTAAGGTTTAGTGAACATTTGTCCCAGCTTGCCTGGTCCTCTAGCTATAATGGACATGAGAGTGAAGCAGCTCAACGTTCAGGATGTGTAGAAGACCTTTAAATCCAGCAGGTGGCTGGTGCTACCTCCCAAACTCTGCTTTCCACCAGCCTCTGGAGCTCACTGTCCAAGTCTTAAAAGCCCACATTCAGAGAATGGCCTTGCAATGGGCAACAGACCCCTCAGGTATCCCATGGCATTCAAACAGTGCATCACCTAGCATTCAGCTTTGACCCAGACATTTAAATCTAAATTACACACTTAGAAGTTCCTTATCAAGTAGCTATATTTGCAGAGGAGATATTTATTCACGCAATTCTCTGATTCTGACTACACTGTGGCAATACCAAATTTCAGATATGGGAAAAAAGGGCTCTGGAACACCTGCATGGCCACATAACTAGCACCTTAGGAAAACAGGGTCTCATTTACTTAACCTTCAGAGAACCTGCCCTGTCCTCCCCTTATCTAGCTCAACCACTGCCAGCGATATCCATGGGAAGGAGGACATGTTTGTCTGAAGACTACAAACATCCCTTAGCAGAAAAATAGTGGGATAACAGGGTGTTGCTACTGCTTCACACTTTCTAGGACAACCAGCCTACCAAATGTGAGAGGGTCTAGCCCACCCAGACTCAGGGAATAGCCCACCCTCCACAGTCATGCATGATTTAATTTGTGGAAAAGGAAACCAATCACGTCTAAAAATTCATGGCATTATTTGGTTTCTATACTCTTCAGAGTTTTTAATCGAATTTACTGCCAAACCTGTGGAAAATTTAGCTATTTACTTAACCAGGACAATGAAACTTAGAGAGTTTAAGTAACCTTTCCAGGAACACACAGCTGCTAAGAAGCAGAGCTCAGTCTAGGGACACAAATTCTTTCCACTAGCCTCAAATAACTTGTTTGTAAAAATACACAGAAGGCCATGCTCTCCTAGGATATGTTAGTCTAGAGTTGATCTAATTAGCTGTCAAGAATGAGTACAGCTATATAGATGTGTAGACACCTGCTTAAAACTGGATATCTGCTTTCCAAAAAAACTTACACACACACACACACACACACACACACACACACACACTTTTTTTTTTTTTTTGCGGTACTGGGGATTGAACTCAGGGGCCTTCTACCTCCGAGCTACACCCCCAGCCCTATTTTTTATTCTTTATTTTGAAACCGAGTCTCACCAAGTTGCAGAGTGCCTCACTAGGTGGCTGAGGCTGGCCGTGAACCCGGATCCTCCGGTCTCAGCCTCCCGAATGCTGGGATTACAAGCGTGCGCCACCACGCCCGGCTTCACACACACACTTTTGATAATTGTTTTTTTCACTTAGTTGTGTTTTCTTCTCTATCACTAATGCAACAAATGGAAGTTTTATCAAATAGAAATATGACTTCTGTGATACTGAAGATGACAATCATTTCTTTCCTGGGACATCACGATAGTCTTCTAACTGTCTTCCTTGTCCTCAGACTGGTCCTTGTGCCTGTCTTCCACACACTGCCAGACAATTGGTTCTAATATGCATACTGATCATGCTGCTGTCATCCTTAAAGCCCAGTCACCTTATCCTGGCTTTGCTTTCTTGCTCACCACTGCCCACTGGGAATATAATGCAAATCACTTTTAGAAATGTTAGAAGAGGGCTGGAGGTACAGCTCTGTGGTGAAGTGTTTATCCAGCCTGATCCAGGCTCTGGGATTCAATCCCCAGCATCCCCAGGCCCTTAAAGGAGGATGACACCAATTAAATTGATTTAATAACTTCTATAATCTGGTATATCCAAAATATTATAATTTCCACATGGCATTGGCCTCATTTCAAATGATCAATGGTCACCTGTAGCTTTGGTTACTGTATTGGATAATACAATTCAAGACCAAATTTACTCTTCTTACTATCACAAATAAAGCTTTAGAGATCCAGTTGACTTCTATAAAACAGGTTTATAATTTCTTGTATATACATTTGACCTATCTTTGTTTACTTAAAATACCTTCAATATATGAACTCTCAACTGGGCATGGTGGCTCACCCCTGCAATCCCAATATGTGAGAGGCTGATACAGGAGAATCACAGGTTTGAGGCCATCCTCAGCAATTTAGCAAGACCCTCAGTAACTTGACAAGACCCTGTACCAAAATAAAAGACAAAATGTGGCTGGGGGTATTTTTTGGTGGTAGAATGTCCCTGGGTTCAGTTTCCAGTTTAAAAAAAAAAAGACCTTTCAGGGGTTTTGAATGAAATCTAACTATAGGATACATAACCAAATTAGAAGGTTTTCCCGGGTACATTGAGCAAGAAGAGAATGCAAATGTAAGACTCGTCAGACTCAGAGAGCCCAGCATGGATAATGATAACTGTGATAAAAGAGGAAAAAAAGGAAAAGAACAAAAGACAAAAGAAAAGGAAAAAATAGACTAAATCAGCATTTTTTTTTTTGCATTTTTCTAAGACACTGGTTTTTATTCCATTCCTAAAATGCTTTTGGCAGCACACAATTAGAAGTTATTTCAGAGCTGGGTGTGGTGGCACATACCTGTAATCCCAGAAACTGAGACAGGAGGATTGCAGGTTTTAGGACAGCCTCAGCAACTTATCAAGACCCTGTTTCAAAATAAAAAATTACAGCAAAAAGGAAAGGAAGAGGGGATTAAAGATGGTAGAATAGAGGAAGGCAGAACATTTCAGTTTCTCCAAGACTCAGAACTCAACCAGCAGGAAGACTGCCTCTTGGCAAGAGAGAAAAGAAGTCAAAATTCAACAGAAGAAAAACAGTCAAAATGTGGTTGAAGTGGAGGCAGCACAGAGAGTGAATGACTGAAAAGGAAAAGAGCTACACGCGTGTCATCTGGTGAACAGAGAATGGAGGTAGGTGCCATCTTGGTGAACTCACACTGGAACTAGCACCTGCCAGAATCCAGCAGCTATCAGAAGCAAATTACAGTAAAGGAAAAGAGAAAACATATTGACCCAATGATTGCAGAAAACCAACACAAAAAAGTAATTACATTGTTTTCTCCATGACTGAGTACCTCAAGACTGTGAATCTCCAGACTGCACAGCCAAATCATCCAGCGAACTCCTGAGGTTCAGAGGAATGACAGATATTTCTTCAGGGACCTGAGTTGCTACAACTAGCCTCCTCAAGACCACCGTAATTCTCCTGACTGTTCAGCCAAACTGCCCAGGGAACTTCTGTGACTGTACCTGGACTCATTGGGACCCAGAAACTACAGACTCTTCTTGCAGGGACCCAATAGCTACAAGAGAGCTCAACAAGACCATGAGTTTACAAAACATCCCATGTGGGAGGTTCCATGCCTGCAGAGACTCACTTGGCAACAACCAAACCCAGAGGGTCTGTGAGTTTGCAAACTATCCCTGCAGAGATGGGAGCAGGGGTATAGTCAGACACAGCTGAAACTGAATTAGCAGTCTCTAGGGACACTCAGTGAGACCTAGAGTCAAAAGTCTTCCCTTCTCCTGTGTGATCGACAGCCATCACTGCAAGACCGTCAGCAGTGGTATCTGTGGAGTGCAATAACTCAGCCAACCATGCCTCCTGCTTAGAATGCTATAATCTCTCACCCAGTGGTCTTTGGGAGCCACAAGTACCAAGGCTGCTGGCCAACAAGGTCTTATGAGATCACAGCTACCAAAAGAAGAATTGGTGTCCCTCGGGCTAAATAACTTGGCCACCAGTACTTCATGCTCAGAACAGTACAATCTCTCCTCTGTTGGAATTTGGAACTCCAAAACAGGGAAAATTTCACGTGATCACAACTGGCAGAGCAAGCAGCAGGGTCCCTGGGGAAATTTAACTCAGGCAGCCATACTGCAAGCTGGGAATGCTATATTCTCTCTGCCAGCAGAGTTTGTGTCTGGTAATCATGGACGCCAGTGTCTGACATTGTACCATGTGATTGCAACCAGAAGCACAGTGGTAGCGTCCCCAAGCATCAAATCTCAACCAGCAGGACCACAAGCTTGGAACATCTTAATCTCTGGCCCTGCTGAGCTTGGGCCTAGTGACCACAGAGTGCAGAGGCCAGTGGTCTTTAGGGTGATCAAAACCAGGAGAGCAGAAGTGGTATCCATGGAACATTAAATCTCAGCCAGCTGGGCCATCAGCTTGGGATATTATGGTCTATGCTCTGCTGAGTTTGGCCCCAGAAAACACAAAGGCCTGCAGCCAAAGAGAGACTGATGCTTGCCTGCACTGACTGAGAACTACATCCTGTTAAAGAGGTTCTGGAGATTAACTCAAAAGTCTGATTATATGACACTAATTCACTGATGCAAATATACAAAGCATAGCACTTATTATGAAGGGACAACAAATAGAAAGAACTCCCACACAAAGAAGAAGAGGATGCCAAGACAACAGAGATACAAACCCAAGAATACTGAATACTTAAGAATGAATACCAATAAGAAAACAATACACTCCCACAACTCCACAGAAATGAAGTTCATCAATACAGAGCTGCAGAAAATACCATAAGTCAGAATTTTGGTCTTGAATATGATCAAAAACTTTAGAAAAGAAATCAGAGACACCATATGAAAAACATACCAGTAAAGAAATTGAGGCCCTAAATAAGAACCAGAAAGAGGCTCTGAGAAATAATGAAGGACACAACAAAAGAAATAAAGACCTCAAAAGAAACAACCTCTCCACATGGAAAATAGAGTCTCGGTCTTAGAAGAAAGCTCACTAAAAACTGACAACATAGTCAACAATATAGAGAAGACAATCCAACAACACAACCAAAATATTCAAGAAACATGGGATAATATGAAATGACCTAACTAATGGAAAATAGGCATTGAGGAAAGTTAGAAGCACCAACTAAGGGCATTAGAAACCTCTTCAGAGAAATAATACCAGAGAATTTCCAAAACACGGACAACAAGCTGGACCTCCATGTACAGAAGACATTCAGAACTCCAATTAGACAAGATCAAAGAGGAACTTCTCCATGTCACATAATAATCAAAATAGTTAACATGGATGTCAATTAGAGAATCTTAAATGTATCAAGAGCAAAAAGATGGGTGACATTCATGGGCAAAACAATAAGAGTCTTTCTGGACTATTTAAGAAAAAACATGAAAGGCAGGAGAGACTGGTATGATGTATTCCAAACTCTGAAAGAAAACAACTTCCAAACAGGACTGCTATATACAGAAAATATATTTTTCAAAATTGACAATGAAATAAAAACATTCCAAGATAAGCAGAAACGAAAAGAATTGATGACTACTAAGCTGGCATGAGAGAAAATACTTAAAAAGCAAAAAAAAGAAGAAAAGATAAATAAATAGTAAAACCAGAGAAGGGATGACTTCTACCAGATGAGCAGCTAAGGAGAAATAACACTATATCAAACAGCAAAAATAACTGAAAATTACAGGAAACAAAAATAATCTCTCAATAATATTATAGCAAATTCAAAAATGCAATAAAATTCCATTCATCTTTTCAGATAATAATGGAATGAAAGTAGAAATCAATAACAAGAAGACCAAAAAGAATTACATCAATACATGGAGATTGAGTGGTACACTTTGGAATGAGGACTGCATCATAGAAGAAATAATGGGAGAGTTTTTAAATAAATTTTAGAATTAAATGAAAAATAGAGATACAATATACTAAAATTGATGGGACACTTTGAAGGTAGTTTTAAGAGGAAAATTTATAGCACTGAGTGCCCACATAAGAAAAACAGAATTTCGCCAAGTAACCAATCTAATGATGTATACTTCAAGGTCCCTCCTAAAATAAAAAAGACTAATCCCAAAGCCAACAAAATCAAGAAATAATTTAAACCAGAACAAAAATCAATGAAATAGGGGTCTTATATCAACACAAAATATCAACAAAACAAAAATCTGATTCTTTGAAATGTTAAATAAAACTAGAAAATTTTTATCTAACCTAGCCCAAAGAAAAAGAAAATAAACCTAAGTTACTAAAAAAAGAAATGAAAAAGGAGAGATCACCACAGACACTGGGGAAATCCAGAGGATCATCAGAAACTATTTTGAAAATTTATGCTCAGATCCACCATGTGATCCAGCTGTTCCACTTCTGCGTATCTTCCCAAAGAGACCAAAATCAGAATATTATAGTGATACATGCATATCCAGGTTAATAGCAACATAATTCACAATAGCCAAATTATGGAACCAACATAGATGCCTATCAACAGATGAATGTATTACAAAATTATGGGATATCCATGCAACGGAATTCTACTCAGCAATAAAGATTAGAAACATTATGTCATTTGCAGGAAAAGGATGGACCTGGAGAACATTATGTTAAGTGAGATTAGCCAGTCACAGAAAGTGAAGGGTCATGTTTTCTCTCATACATGGAAGCTGGGGAGTACTCGGGATACAAGATGGACTTTAGATAATGGAAGAGAAACCTCAGTGGAGCAAGGAAGGTGACCTAGGAGAGATTGCTGGGTGGGGGGGAGCAGAAGGAAACACTTCCACTGACATTGTGTATGCATGTGAGAATACCAATGAAAACCTCAATATCTTGTATATGGGAAGGGAGGGAGCTGAGGGAATGCTCACCAAGTGCTGTGGGCATGTATTTCACTATTATTCTGAACTATATTATGATGGGAGACTACAATGCACCAAAAAAAGTATATTGAAATAAACAAATAAAATAGGGTTGAGGGTGTAGCTTGGAGGTAGAATGCTCCTGGACTCAATAATCAGTACCCCAAAATAAAACAAAAGTAAAAATATTTCAGAATTCTCACATAGAAGCAGACAAACCAGAGGCTGTCACATCATGTGCATTTCACAACCAACATTGCAAGACAAGCATTAAAATCTATCTGAAAAAAGTACAAGTTCAAATATTTACATTCTATTCCTAATTTATTGAGAGTTTTTAACATGATGTTGAATTTTGTCAAATAATTTTTTCTGCATTTCTTGAATTGATCATATGGGTTTTCTTTCTGTTAATGTAACATGTCACATTGATTATTTTGTATTTGCTGCACCTTCTTTTCATCCCTGTGACTAATCCACTTGATCATACTGAATGATTTTTTTTAAAATTTGAGATGTGTTCTTGCTCTGTTATACAGGATGATCTTGAAGTCTTGAGTTCAAACAATCCTTCCACTTCATTCTCCCAAGTAGTTGGGTCTACAGGTGTGTGCCACTTGACCTGACATGAATGATCTTTTTAATGTGCAGTTAAATTTATATTGCTAGTATTTTATTGAGAATTTTTATATTTATCAGGGATACTGGCCTATAGTCTCCACTTCCTCCTCCTCTTCTTTTTCTTCTTCTTCTTCTTCTTCTTCTTCTTCTTCTTCTTCTTCTTCTTCTTCTTCTTCTTCTTCTTCCTCTTCCTCATCTTGTTCTCTCTCTCCTCTGCTGTGTTCTTGTCTGGTTTGATGTCAGGCTAATGCTGACCTCAATAGAATGAATTCAAAAGTATTTATTATTGGTGAATTTTCTTCAACAGTTTGAGAAGCATTAGTGTTAGGTGTTAGGTCTTCTTTAAATGGTTGGTAGAATTCAGCAGTTAACTATGAGATCTTGGGGTTTTCTTCATTGATGTCTCTTTATTACCGATTCTACTTTCTCATTCATGGGTGTTCACATATTCTATTTCTTAATTATTCAATCTTGGTACATTGTATGTGCTCAAAAATTTATCATTCCCTCTAGATTATCCAGCTTGTTAGTGTAAGAAAGTTAACCCTTCCATACAGCTGGTGGGACTATAATTAAGTGAAGTCATTTATGATATGAAGCTTTCTCAAAAAATTAAATATAAAATTATCATATGATCCACTTATTCAACTACTATATATGTATATATATGAAATACAATCAGTACATTATATAGATATCTTCACTCCATGTTTATTGCATAAGTATTCATAACAGAGAAGATAAGGAATCAACTGAGATATTCATTGATGGGAGAATAAATAAAACATGTTGTGGATTACTCTCTCTTGGGGACCCCTCTCCTCACATGAGAGAGCTGTTTTTGTCTTCTATATTTTCTTGATTTAAAATAAACTTTCATATTTTTATATCCTTCATTAGTCCTTGGACTTCATTCATTGAAATTGACTGGACAAGAAACAAGTAGGAAGAGACACCCCCACTTCAGTCATGAAGTGTGGGCTGGGAAAAACAGAAGGAAGTACAACACTCAAACAGTGTCTAAAGATGATAGCCATCACCTGAAAAACAGCTTAAAAAGGACTGACGAAACTGACCTTCTGGGTGCTCAACAACTAAGATTTAGAGAAAAATCAGGAAATAAAAGAGCTAAGAAAGAACAGCCAATATTTTGGCCCTTGCCCTCCAAAGTCAAATAGGACCCAGAGGATGATGGGTCTTCTGTAAGGGTCCTGTACTTTGGTAAATCATCTCCTGATGAGAGGAATCATGAAGGCCCCGGACACTGGGAGGCAGCAGACATATTCTGAAAAAGGGTTATCAAAGAGAGAAATATCCTCTGTACTTCAAGAGAAGCCAATGGCCAGCAAGACCATGACCTGTGCCAGCAGATGGCATAACTGGTAGATAAAAAGCCTCACAAAGTCTCTAAGAGTAACCCTGAGGACTGACCTTACCCGCAAAATAATGTTATAAAAACTTATGTTTGCCCAACATAAGTCTGCCTGCTTGGTCTTGAATACCAAGAAGAACAGTATAACTAGGGGAAAATGTGCTATTTCAGGATTAACAAAATGGGGCTGTACAGAGGCCATTTGTAATATTACTTCTACTTTTAGATTAATAGAACAAATAAGATATGATGCCAATGCCCCAAATCTCCCTCCAGTTAAGTTCTTATAAGATGCTATAAAGTTAAACCTATCATTTTTGAGGTTTTACAGGTCCAAGAGCATCAGATACTAAAAGGGAGATTCCCATTCCTATAAACTTCTAGAGGACCTATGAGTCCTGTTCAAAATCCTAAAGACAGAAAATCCTGTTTAAGCTAAGTTAAAGGCAACATATTTGATTTAAAGGTGACTCTGCCAAACATATAAAAACAGAAAGATGAGCAGTCCCATAAGAAGAAATTGTATATTGTACTTCAAGCTTTGTGCCACATCTGGCCACATGATGTGTCACCAGTATAGTGGTGACCAAGAGTAGCATTGATTCCCTAAGTAAAGGTGAGAAAGAAGAGGGGTAGGGGTGAGGAATTGTTTCATTTTCTGGAAGTCCATTGTTTTGGACTATCTTTCTACAATAGCCCCAGCAGACCTGACTAAAGCAGAATGGAATTGCTTGTCCTTAGTGCCACAAAATCCAACTGGAACTTGAGCTGGGCCAGTTTTCTGATGAAAGAAGAGGTTCCAGTCAGCAGAGTCTTGTCATAAAGAACCCACTTCTGTTTTAAATCTATAAGGAAAGTAACTATGAAATGATCCATCCTCTTTTTTTGCTGACGTCTGCCTTTTTCTTTTTACAAAGCCAAACTTCTCTCTTTGGCTCATTGGAACACTCATTCGATTTCATAGAGTAAGTGTCCAATTCAAGAATTACAGATAATTGCCAATTAAATCTTTAAACTAAATTTGTTGTAGTTTTTATACTGTGCAAATAATAAACAAAGATATGTTAATTTGTTTTTTTACTTGCTAGAATTTGAGTAGTTCACTTTCGTATTTCTCCAGCTACCCTTTGGATACTGTGTGTGTGTGTGTGTGTGTGTGTGTGTGTGTGTGTGTTTACACCTCCATATAAAAGTGCTAGTGAAATTAGGGAGGAAAAGAAATACCTTTGCAGAGTCTAAAACTTTAACTGATGTTACATAAACAGGGCTGAATCCTAGTGTCCTATATCAAGAATGTCAAGGCTGATCAGAGGCTTCTGACTAATCAAAAGAAAGAGATAGGAGACTGGCACATGAAAGATTGGCACATGGCAAGTGCCAACAGTCCAAGCTACTTAGGAGTTGAGGTGGGAGGATTGCTTGTGCCCATGATTTCAAAGCCAGCCTGAGCAGCACAGGAGAGACCCTGTTTCTAAAATAAGAATAAAAAACAAAAACCAAAAGAAAGAGATAGAAATTAGATGTCCAAAATGTCCTTGAGAAAACCTAGATCTACCACTAAAGAGCTTGAGACTTTATGCAAGTTATATAATCTTTCTATGCTTTAGTTGTTTTTGCCCCAAAATGAGAATAGTAAACGTAGCTAGCTGTAGGGTATAGTTAGAATTGAGTAAATGTGTATACAATACTTAGAATAGTGCCTGCAACACTTTAAGAACAATACATGTGCTGAGAAAAACAAAAATATAGACTTTGTAATCACTTGCCTTCTATACATTCTCTGTCAAAGGAGCAGGCAGAACCACAGAATCTCATGCAATTGGGTCTTTACAACCAATCTTCTGAGAAATACAATTCGGTAAGAAATGTTCTGAAAGAAAATGTTCTGAAAATTATGTACTGAAAGTTCTTTTTAAAAATTCTATTGGTGTATGGTAATCATGCCTCATGATGAACTTCAGGGTAGTAGAGGCATACATACATACGGCACTCATGTAGCCTCTCCTCCCCCCATCCCCCCTGTTCTCTTCCCCTTCCCTCCTGCCTGCGCTCAGCACAGTGATTGACTTTGATAAATCTGTGTGTATATATATCATGTCCTTTGAAGTGTTTCCCTCTTTTCCCCTTCCATCTCCCTCAGTTAGATCATCTTCTTCATTTATCTAAAGTTATCCTCCTTTTTCTGGAGTCCCTCCTATGTCACATTTTCCCCCTAGCTTCCACATATTAGAACATCTGACTTTACACTTTCTTTAAATATGGTAGGACCCGCCCTTTCAAACTGACAAATAACCCCTGTGTTAAGAGAAGTAAAAAGTTTGATTTGGACTCTAAAATAGGATTATTTTATAAAAAATAGAAATCTATTTATGCTGGGAAATGGATAAATTATTTTGATAAACAATACATTTAAGATAATTAAAGCAATCTGCAAACACCTTCATTATGATGAAAATGATTATACTTTTCAACAAGAATATCTCAGTAGATGTGTTTTAAAAAATTAAATGATTTTAAATTGCTTTATTCCATTCCATCTTACAACTGAGTAAATTTTCAGGTAACACTTTCATTCAATAATTATTCAAAATTCATTATTATAATTAAGGCTACAGGACGACATTTACATGAGGCATTCACAGTAATTATAATTGCAAACACTTGTTAAGACTTCACATGTGTTGAACATCATGTTAATCTCTTTGTAGAGATATACAGGGCTTTAAAAATGCCATCTACACACTGAAGATGCCGAAGTTTATGTGTCAAACGGAAACCTCTGTCCTCGTCTCCAGGCTCATATATCCATGTGCCAACTTGACATGACCAATTGGAAGTCTGATGAACAACTCAAGTGTGACATGACTAAAACAAATCTTCCGGCCTTCCTCCCAGGCATTCCCCATTTCAGTCAATGGCAACTCCATCCTTTTCGTTACAAGGAGGATGACTTATTTTAATTTAGACTTTCATTCTCCTCCATACCGTCCATGTACACTGGGGCTACTGGCAGCAGCCCTTGTCTAGGGATGAGCCACAGCCAACTCAAGCCAATCAGCACATCTCATTTTCCTTGCCACAGACCAATGAGAGGAATCTCAGGAATTTTGTCAGGAAAGATGGAAAGGGAGTTGCACTTTCTCTCTCTTATGAGATGCGAAAGATGAAATATGGAGCATCCTTCAAGATGAGACGTCTTTGATCTAAAGGCATCACTATAGATAACAAAGCATGGGAAGAGAAAGAAAATGGCCCTGGAAGAGGTCATCAAGCTGCTGGATCAACAAACCTGACGCCTCCCCAACCTCTGGACTTTCCAATCACATGACACAATGTAGTCCTCTATTGTTGGTACTAGTTTGGGTTGGCACTTTGGGTTTGTGCAAGAAAAAGCATCCTAGTTAATTCAGGTTGATAGTCTGTAGAACAAATCTTCATGTTTGATCAGTTTGAATATATTTTGGAGGAACATGGAACGTACAGGGTTATCAATTTCTTGTATCCTTGTGTCTGTGCCTATGCTGTTTCCTCTCTCTGGAGTGGTCTTCCCACCATGTCCTTCTGGCAACCCCCTGTTGATCTTGTAAGACTTATAAATATCCCTTTTCCTTTTAGGATGTTATTTTTTGGACCTAGCCTAAATTTAAATAGCTGAACCTAGTGGTTTCATTTATTCTTTCATTAGTGGAAAGATAGTCAAATCCCATTATTGGAATGCCTTCAAATGTAATCCTCTTAAGGAGTTTACAAATGGGACATCCAGAGAAGTGCATCTGTCATTGCAGTATAGAGACATAAGTTCTGAGAAGGGGGAGTCCTCGGTGCAGTGGGAGTGTATACAGAGAAACCTTAATTCAATCCAGGGGATGTGACTAACGCAGGCGAAGAAAGGTTTCCTGAGGAACCCGTGTGAATAAAACAGATTGAATGACAAGAACATTCTAGGAAGAGAAAAAGTCTGTGCGGGTGTCCAGTAGCAGTAGTTCAAAGTCCTCTTTAGGGACAGGGCCTGAATGTGAACTTCCTGAAGGAACAAGTTGAGAGATGAAAATAGAGTCCTGCATGAAAGCCAGACCAAGGATGACCTTGCAGGACTCACTAGGGAATGTGGATTCTGTCTTGGGGATCAATGGCAGCGGGTAGAATTGTGTTTTACAAAGGTCAAACAGACTGCAGAGGGATGTGGGGGTGGGGGATCCCCACTGGGAGCAGGGACATCAGTTAAGAAGCCTCTGATGGGGCTCATCCTCACCTCCTTTTGTGCCCTCACTCCTGTGATGTCTGATGAGAACCAGACACAGAACGTAAAGACGATGGAACACAGGCAAAGGTTGGTGCTTTGGGCCAGGAAGTCTGCCTTAAGTGATCAGAATGAAATCAGTTGCATTAATAGTGGACATGAACACAGTGTCATGTAAGCAATGTTCCCAAGTTGCAATACCACACTACATGTAGCAAAATTCAGCAGTTATCTGTGATTCTTTTCACCAATTGCAGGTCTTTGAATTTTAATTACCATATCCAAAAGTTTCATTGGACAGAAAAGACACTGATGACCGAAGACAGAATATATTGCTTCACCATTAGATTTTATTAGCAATAATATTCAATGACCACTTGCCGGTTCCCTCCTAACATGGGGTGAGGGTGAGCAGAATGTCCTCCCTCACAGTTTCTGCACTGCAGAATTTGAATCTGTGGAGAGAAAACATCAAAAGGTCACCTTTTGCTGGCACCAGCTGGAGTGTTGAGCATGAGGACAGCCACTGCTCTCCTCCCTTGCTCTGCTGCAGCCTGAGAAAGAGGCACAACCCATGCCAGAGACCAGACCGTGACTGAGGGGTCCTCTCCTTTCCAGTCTAGTAAGATGGTTGTGCAAATATTATAGAGCGGCTGAACACCACACCAAAGACTAGAGGGGTTCACTTTCCACTTAATATTTTCTGATCATGGTTGAGTGAAACCAAGCAATAGGAAATATTATGAATGGAAGAAACTACTCTACTACATGGTTGAATATGTTTGCCTTTTAGGTAAATTGTTAAACTACTTTCCAAAGTAGTTTTATTGTTTGCTATTTCCATTGACAGTGTATGAGAGTTCAAGGATAACTCTTGTTATCCTCAACAATGCTTAGTATTGCCAATCTTTTCAAATTCAGCCACTTAAATAGGTAGTGATATCTCATTGTGGCTTTAGTGTGCATTTTCCTAGTGACCAACAGTGTTTCTTTTTCTGGTATTTAATTTTGTAGAGTCTGTGTTTTTATATTTAAAGTGCATTCCATTTAAACATAGGACAATTAGATATTGGTTTTTTAAAAATCCCGCATAAATTATCTGCCTTCTAATTGTGGTATTTAGACCATTTTCATTTAATAGAATTATTGACACGGTTAGGTATAAGGTTATTGTCTATCCATTTGTTTCTATTTCCCCACTCTCTTCCTGTTTTTTTTTTTTTTACCTTTTTATATCCATTTTGGGATTATTTTTATTCCATCTTATCTCTTGTTTGGTTTGTTACAGTTCTTTTTTTTATCATCTTGACAGTTACTTTAGAGTTGATAGCACATATTTGAAACTTACCCATTCTACATTCAAGCATTCAAGTGATATTATAACAATTCATATATGAAATAAGGACCTTCCAAGAGCATATTTCCAATTCTCCTTTTTTATTGCATTTTATCATTTCTTTACACTCTTTACATATTATACTCACCCTCTGAAATATTGCTATTATTTTAAAAATAGTTAATACTGTGTTAGTGTTACGTTTTGTTCCTGGAGATTGAACACAAGGACTCTAGTATGCTGAGCAGGTGCTCTATCACTGAGTTACGTTTGCAATTAATTCTAAGGTGAATTACATAAGAATATTTAAAAACGTCGTGTATTTCCAATGTATATCTACTGTTTTCTTAATTCCTTTCTGTAGACTCTTTTCCAACTAGCATTATTTTCCCCTGTCAAAAACTTTTCTTATTTCTAGTGGTTTTAACATGTTAGTGATAAGCTCTTCCAATGTTGGTATGCCTGAAAAGTATTTATTTAATTTTTATTTTTAAAAGATATCTTTGTGGATATGAATTCTAGGTTGAGAGTTTTTTCTTTAAGTACTTTAAAAATGTTGTTCCATTGTCCTCAGGATTGCATTGTTTCTAACAAGAAATCCTCTGCAATTTTATCCTTTTTTTCCTTTTGTACTGGGGAGTAAACCCAGGGACATTCTACCTCCAAGCTACACCCCAAGCCCCCTTTTTATTATTATTTGAAAACAGGGCCTTGATAAGTTGCTAAAGCTGAGCTTGAACCTATGATCCTCCTGTCTCAGCCTCCCAAGTACTGGGATTACATTTGCCACCACACCTGGCTTGTAATCTCTATCCTTCTGCATGTGCTTTGTCTTTTCTCTTTAAAATTTATCATATGTCACTGATGTTCTTTGCATATTAAAATTCTTTACTCTCTGTATTTCATTTTGGATACTTTATATTATGCCTTCAAGTTCATTAACATTTTCTTCTGAAATGTTTAATATGTTCTTTTTGCATTCATTATATTTTTCACAGGACATTGTAATTTTTATACCTAGAAGTTATTTTTCGGTGTTGCTATTCCTTTACTGACCTATTAGAACAAATTGATGTTTAATAACTGCTTAACTGTCCTTATATGCTTTTTCAAAACCAGTCTCAGTTCTGGATGAACATCAATTAATTGGTTACTATCCTCATTATAAGTTGTTTTGTCTTGCTTCTTTGTATGACTGGGAGTCTCCAAGTATACATAAGATATAGTGAATTTTATCTTGTTAGCTTCCAGATAAGTTTATATTTCTATAAATCTTATTCAGCTTTGATCTAGGATGCAGATATTTGGCTTATCACTTCAATTCTTGATAAATCTAGACGAATCATTTCCCACTGGGGAATATGACTTTCCTAAATATTCTACCCAATGTCACTTGAATTGTAAGCTTTTCCAGTCTGGTTGTTCAAACCAACCACTGTTCTAAGCCCTACAAGAATACTGGACACTGTTCTCTCTAATTTTTTCAAATGGCAATTAACCTGATCATTCATACTTTGATAATACACATGAGCTGACTGGTACTCTGCTGAATATTCAAGGATATTTTCCAAAACTCTAAGATTCTCCCTCTGACATTTTCCACTGCGGGGTAGGCTGTGCCATGAGATTGATTTGGCTTAGATTTTCTATTAACAGCATACACTGAACTCTGCCTTAATTTCTTTTAACTGTGCCTCATGCCTGGAGTACTTTTAAAGCTGTGTTTGTTTTTGTCTGACAGGCATCACTGTCCTTTGTTGCTTGAAGTTTAGTGCTTTGAAAATTGCTGTTCCATATATTCACCTGAATTTTTGGTCTTTTCAGATAAGAAGACAAATATGGTATATTTTATGCTATCTTTGCCAGAAGAAAAGTCTCCTCATTGGGTTTTTATGAGGTCACAATGGCCTGATGACTAGAGAAGCAGAGTTCTCTGCATCAGAGTTTGTGTTAACACTCAAAACTCTTGAACAGAAATGGATATTTTTATGATCATCATTGGTTCTCTTTTTCTGGGAATTCACCATGGGAAATATTCTGTGGCTCAAAAACCCTTCGGTCTGATTTAAAACCAAGGATTGATTTTATGGGTAATTTTCTTCCCAAAGACCAGTGACTGGGACAGTCTATTTTTGTTCCTTGATAAGCTAAACGAGTTCCTGACAGCCTGAAAGGCAATTTAGTTAACCTATAAAGTTTGGGGATGAACCACACACCAATTACACCAATAGCAAAAGGCTCATCTGCCCATGGAACATTCTTTTCGCCTTGGGATCATGAAGCCAGATTTCCATCCTAACACCTCATTTGTATCAGATAATACTACACTTACCTACAGGTCTATCAAAGTTGTTTTCCTAAAGTTCTACACTTTCTCCTAAGGACACAGAAATGATTAGGAAGCAGGTGTGGCTGGGGCATGGGTGAACTACTGTGAAAAGTTTAGCCTAAAGGAGAATTTTAGTGGGAATTGTAAATACTACTTGATCGCTTTCATGCCTTTGGTTTATATTACTTACACTCTTCCATCATTTCTTTCCACTGAGATGCTGGATGCTCCCACTCTGGGTCGGGTTAGGTTGATCACTTTGTTATACCAAACAAACTTAACCTTCTGCAAGTCCCCAACATCCACATCAGAGTCAAACTCATTGGAATGTGTATTGCCTGATTTGAGGGTGCCCCTGCAGAATTAAGAAATTAACAGATATATTTGAATTCATGTAAATACGTATACAATCGTTATATATATCAATATATACATATGCATATTTCTGAAACCATCTTATAATGCCTCTCTAGCTAACAAGATTAACAGTACATTTGTCATTCTTATGTATTCATAAATTAACACATGTTAACTCAGTGATAGGCTTTGCCATTAATAACTCATAGCATTTTAGTCATGTCATCCTTAACAAAACTTCTAACATGTTTTGGTCACAATTTGCTCTCACAGTATAATAAATGGCACCATCATATCAATTCCCACTGATTTGTGAGGAATAACTATTTATTGATTATAAAACCAGATGCCAGGCATCAAAGTAAACATGGGTTTCCCAGGAAATAGCAGATAAAAAATTAGAAACAGAATTCTGAAATACATTGAGGTGCAAGTGTAAAAGAATATCATTCTTTTTATTATATGTAATAGTGTTCTACTCTCATGTGCTAAAGGATAAACAAATTATTCTGTCAGTAACATACATTATGCATGCACAGTATTTGAACATTTAGGATGAGTAGGAGTAATATTTTACTCACTTGAAAATTTCATACTGCTTGGAGTTTACTCCATTTCCAAACAAAGAAACTAGGATGTGTCCTGTAACCCTCTCTCCAGACAGTGTGACAGTCACCTTATATCTCCATCCTGCAGAGGAGATAAAATTTGCAAAGTGTCGAGATACAGACAAGAGACACTGAAAACTGATTAGCTTCTATCCCACTATTACAGAATTTTGTGTAAGTTATAAATGCTGTTAGTAATTCTTCTAAGGACATGGTCATAGTCATTACTTTCTCTAAATGTTCAAGGGACAGGTATTGGGGAGTGAGGAACTTTCAATGTTAATAGGTATGTCTTTCAAGCCAAGAGATGAAGCAATATATTTTGCTTTAAAAATTTCCCACCTATCAATTTGTTCTAGAATGTTCTAAGAACGTTATGTCAAAAGATAGTAGGGAATAGGGCATGATATTTTCAGCAGTTTGTTTTAGTTTCATTGATCAATGGATTTTTAGAGTACTGACATCTTTTTGTCTAAGTAGTTTTCATTTACTTGTAAAATTCTACTATCAACTTTCCATTGCTCTTGGAAATATAGTAATGTAGGTAATCAAAAGACAGTTCCCCTTAGTTCTAGCTAGCCTGGGCCCAAATTGTGGATAAAATGAAACTTATCTTTAGATTTTATAATTTTCTTAATCCCACTGCCACTGCCTCTCATTCCTGTAGTTTTCTTTTTCTATTACCCAGAAGAAAAAAGAAAAACCTGGAGCCTGTTCTCATGCCCCCCACTTCCCATGCCCTCTAATTCTCATACCCAATGGAATACTATCTTCAATTTCTCTCCAATTTCTCATTCGAACCATCCCTGACATCTCTCTCTAAGATTACTTTTCTCCTTGTATAAAAACCTTAGGATTCTGCTCCATAAACTTCTAACTAAAAATGAAGAGGCTAGAGCAGAGGAAGCCTTCCAATTTTAAGACCAGAATCACATGCAAAGAAGTTTACCCTTCCCACGCTAGTCAGTTGGGCCCCACACTCTGCTCTGCTGCCCCAGTTAGCCATCATTACCCTGCACATGGCATTGAGCATCGTTCCACTTTGAGGAGGGGTGTTTATAGCTTTCGAATGGAAAAGCAATTTTGCATATTATCAGTGGGCATGATAAAATACATAGCTGTAAGAATATAACGTAAATAAAATAGAAACTTACGAGCAAAATTACTGGCATCACCAGTGTTCAGAAAAAACTTCTGGCCCACTCCACTTGTTTTCCCAACAAATCTATCAGCATAGTGACCCATCTGTGGGCATCCTTCACTTGAACAGGGGAAGCACTTGTTCTAGTGAAAATTAAAAAAAAAAAAAAAAAAGATGAGCAAGAACGCTCTTGCTTTTAATATTATTGTATGAGTCTGCTTTAATAGCATGAGACAAGCTTTCATAGTGATTTATCTATAGAAATATAAAAATAAAATTATACCAAAGAAAATGAGTGGGTTTTTTTGTGATTGTATAATCAATCTGTAATGTGAATAAAACACAAAACCCTCCCCCATAATTGCTATCACTCACAGAATACTAACTTATTTTCTTTGTTTTGTGAATGGGAAGCCCACTGAAATAAGCAATTAACATATGTCATCACATTAATGAGTACACCAAGTGCATTGGTTCTACCATTTGCAATATTTCCATTTGCAGATGAAGAAACTGTCTTAGAGAAGTGAACTATTTTGCTCAAGTCATTTGGCTATTTAAGGAATTCTAAAACCAGAATTGAAGTCTTCTCTCTTAGTAACTAAGGTATATCTCCTATCTGACATGTTAGTTACTTGAAAATTTCTTTATTAAATAACATAGGTTAAAATTGTTTATTTGAAAAAATTATAATGAAAAGTCTATCTTGGCCAGACATGGTAGCACAAGCTTGAAATTCCAGTACTTGGGGGGCTGAGACAGGAGGATCACAGGTTCAGTGCCAACCTTGGCAACTTAGGGAAGCTCATAGCAACCTAGTGAGACTCTGTTTCCAAATAAAAAATAAAATCAGGCTGGGGGCCTTGCTTAGATGTAGAATGCCTCTGGGTTCAACTGCAAAAAAGAAATCTATTTTGCAAAACATAACAGACGATATATATGTCATCTTCAAGATCACATATAAGAATTCAATCTAGATATCAAGAAAATACCAAACAACATGAAAACTCAATAAAATATTGGTGAATGTGATTGCACCAAAATGTCCCTATGTCCATGATTAAAAGGTGCATATTGTCCATGTTCATGAACATCCTCTTGACATGGCTCTCAGGTTGCCACGAACTAGATTTCACTCATTTATTCAGCATATTTCCAAAATGAGTTTGAACATTTAGTTGATACATAGAGAAGTGATGTAGAACAATTGAGATGTGGGGCATTTTTGTTTAAAAGTTCATTTCAATAAAGTACTCTGAGTCTTTATTGTTGCTAAAATACATTAAAATATGGTTAAGTATGATAAGTATGAAAGCATAAACATTCACTGAGTGATGTCATGTTTAGAAAAACACATCAGTCATGAAGAGTGATAGTCACAAAACTCAAATGGAGGGGCTCAGGATATAGCTCCGTGGGACAGACCATGTTTAGCATGTGCAAAGCCCTGGATTCAATCCCCAACACCACAAAAAGGTAATACAATAAAATAAATAAAATTCCAATGAAAGGTGACGTCTACTTACTGCAGTGAAAACACTATAGGCAGTACAAGAGAACCCAGCAAAGCCAGTAGGGTTGACAATACTATCAATATAATACTTGTAGCTTCTTAAGTGATTACAGGCTACAAAGTCACGAGTTCCTGTAAAATCAGAAATGATTACACATCAGTGACAGATTGTATTTTTCTAAATAATGTCACGATTAGAATATAGTTACTGAATAGATTTCTCTAATTAGTGTGAACTCATAAAGATCACAGCACAAAAGCATGTTTGCAGTATATTCATGACTTGTGAGGCAATCAAAAATGGAGTGCTGTTATAGTACAGATTATAATAGTTAATGCCATTCTTAAATAAAATGGAGAAATAACTTGAGAAGGACCAGATCGATCCATATATATGTAAGTGCAATTTAGTAATACATTCCCTGAATTAGGTCCTTGCAAAGTCGATTGCAAAAAAAAAATTCTTTCTGACAGGTTCCTCATGCCCACTTTTCCAAATGGGATCCGATGTCTCAGGGATGGAATTCAAAGCTTTTTATCATGTAAAATGTGAGAGTTGTGCAATTCCAAATCAAAACAAAACACAAATGTTTCCCCAAAGAAAATCTCATCGTACACATCATTTCTTTACCTTCCCAGATTCCATCTATGTCAACAATCTGAGAGAGAATATTCTTCTGACATCCAGGCATATCTATTCCTCCATTTGGAAAGAAATCTAGATGACCCGCAGTTTGACTCATTCCAAAACCTGAAGAATTTTCAAAAATTAGGGAAAGATTATGGCACTGTATCAATTCAAGACACTCTAAAACACTTTAATGCATAGACTCACAACCTTATAGAAGGAGGAACTGTGGAACTCACCCATGTTGGGGATTATAGGGGCGCCATCTGTGTGAATTACATCCACAAACTGAGCATCGCTGGGGTCCAATCGCACTAGTTCAGGTGTACCCTCAAAGCAAGGTTCAGCTGGATCCAATCCTAAAGCAAACAGGATGTCATTAAAAATGTCATTGTTCATGTCATTCACCTTCTCCATTAGTTACAGACCTGAGTGCAACTCACACAGGAAGAGATAAACAAATTCTTCCTCACCTTACTCTTTTTATTATGGAGGGAAATCTGCTTATAGTTTGCTATTTGCTTGAAAGTGAATTTTCCCAAAACATAGAATTTGCCTCTACTTAGGAATGCTTTGGCATCATAAATGTCACAAGACTACATTGCCCTGTGAGAACCTTGGTCATTACAGCAGTTGCCAGAAGAGGCACTGGACTAAAAGCTCTTCAGGCTGAAAGAGTCCCCACTAGACTGTAATCTCCCAGGAGGGCAAGGACCTTGGCTTTCCTGGTACTGAGTCCACAGCCTGGCATGGCATGGTACCTGGCTGAGCAGGTTGTGGGAAACATTGACAAATTATAGGAGTTAATGTTCTGCAAGAACTTCTTTTCAGACAATTAAAACATTCTGATTCCCGACAGTGCAGAGCAGGCTGCATCAAGTTTTCTTCTTGTATTTCCTTTTCCTTTTGGATCCTGTAGAGGCTCCATGCGGCCTCATTTTGTAGCTTTCACTGTTTTGACCAACCTGTGATTCTTCCAATGGCCCCATTGGTTCTTCTTCCAGCCTCCCCAGCAGCATGGGAACCCAGGCTGTGGCCAATAACATGGACATTAGAAGGAGAGTAATCAAATTCAGACTGTTGGAAAAAAAAAAAAAAAAACTCTTCAAAATGTCTTCAAGTATTGCAGATGAGCACAGAAGGGAGACCTCAAAACATTGATTTTTAAGATTGCCTATGTGGCTTCTTCAAAGCAATTGCTTTTTGTGTTTTTTCATAATTATAATGAAAATAGGCTTAACTTTTCAACTAGTGGACATAGAGCTCTATTTTGTTCTACTATGTAGAGAGAATCCTTGAAGGATCCATGGAATTGTTACCCAAAGAGCACGAAGCAAATATATGGATTAGAAACCCATACTGAGAACAATTATTTAAGCACATTCAAGTTTAGCATTCTGTACATTTTTGGTCACCCATTCAAGTTAGACTCTACCATTTTGCTTCTATTCCAGAAAATAAACAAAAAGAAAATTAACCTTGAGATTGATATTGCCATGTCAGCTTGGTAATAACTAGTATAATCAAAACAAACACTGGTATAATTCAGTAGAGACCATCTACCTTAATGCTTGAGTAAGTTCACTTAATTAAAAACAAAACCAAAAATTAAATGAAAACAAAATCAGAGTACTGAAATAAATAGGTTATTGATGGAGCTCAAATCTAGAGTTTTCTGTATTTTTTTTGACCAAGCTGAAAGCCATATCTCAGTAGAGAAATGCCTTTACAAATTATCATACCACCAGTTTTTATTTTAGAAAGAGAATCCAGAAAGGGATGTGTATGATATTTTATGCATTCTGGATTTAGTTACCTGAAGGAATTGAACAAAATAGGCCACTTCTGCCCCCACAACCCGGATGTTCTGTGAGGCCTGAGTGTACCCGGTTCGGGAACCTCCTTTCCAGTCCACACAGATGCAGTTCACGCTTTCCACCTTGAACAAGTTCTGAAGGAAGAGACGCAATCAATAGGTAACTAATTCAGGATCTTAATGGCTAATTAACACATTTGGTGACTAGGGTAAAGTCCCCTCTTGACTGGTACTGCATCAGGTCATTTTCAACCCCCCAAATATGAGAAAAACACCTTGTGTGTAATGGATATGGAATCTCTCCTATAGTGTTAGATGGCCTCCAAACTGAAGGCGTGACCATCATGGGAACTGCGTTTTGGGGATCAGATGCATAGACATTTTGAGGATAATAACCAGTGAAAATGGAGGGAAAGTCCTTCGTCTGTGCAAATGAGATATTAGCTGTTCACATGGAAATTAAAAGCTACCTGGGGGTCGTGGCACATACCTGTAATCCCTGTACTTGGGAGGCTGAGACAGGAGGATTGCAGTTTCTAGGCCAGCCTCAGAAACTAAGTGAGGGCCCCAGCACTTTAGCAAGACCCTGTTTCAAAATAAAGAATAAAACTGGGCTGGTGTTTGTAGCTTAGATGTAGAAAGCCCCTGGTTTTAATCCCCAGTACCACAAAAAAAAAAAAAAAAGAAAATACATTAAAAGCTAATGAACATACAGGAGGCTGTGTTAGCTGGTATCCTTTGTTATTTCTCAAGTTTTGAAACACTTCTTTAGCAATTATTAAATAACCACTGCCTGGAGGCACCAAATGCCTGTCAATCTTAGTACCCTGTCTAAGCCAGACCCTTCCACATACAACCATCTGGGAGGCCAAGGCTCAGAGGATCCTCTAGCTGTGGTGACCAGAATTTGTCCTCCTGGCTGGGGCCAGTGGCCCCGTGTTCTTAATTATCACACATGTGACAGTCTTCCCTTAAGAGTTTACCAGGTCTCACCTTGCACAGATTGGCCAGCCAGTTTTCATCCCCCTTGTCTATAAATCCATGAATGATAAAGCGAGTTTTTCTGTCTGCTTTGAAGTTGGAGCTCCGGATACTTGATGAATCTGCAGTGACTTTCTGTTTTGGGGAGAAAAGTGGTACAGGTTAAGTTTCTTATAATATCCTCTAGAACCATCCTCTAGAACAAGGTTACTAGGATTTGGGACTCTTGAAAGGATCCCTTTGTAGCCAAGCTATTCACGATCATCCTCAAGTTGCTACTTTCTGGTCATCACAAAAATTTTGCAGTTGTTCATCATGGGATGATGTCTACTACATTTGTCATTAAGATCTTGTTTCTGCACAGTGGAAGTCTTTGTACATGTGTGGGTTGATGTATATCTGTAATCTACCGACATATCCAACATTGTGAGATATATCTGTATATAGATGTTTCTATCAGTCTTTCTGATAGACTTATGTAAGTTGAAAATATTGTAAGTTGAAAATGCCTTGAAAACACATAAACTACCAAACATCATAATATCAATGCAGCACATGGTAGAGTACCAGTTGTTTACACTTTTGATCAGTGGCTGACCATGAGTTGAGCTTGCTTCTATAGCTTAATGAGAGTTTTGTTTAGAATATCACTAACCCAGAAAAGATAAAGATTCAAAATTTAAAGGATGGTTGCTTCTGAATGCATATTATTTTCCCACCATTGTTAAGGTCAGAAAATTATTGAGTCATTTTAAGTGGAGACCACCTGCGTGCATGTTAGGGGACTACATATTTTGGGAGAATATATATCTATGTATTATATCATGTATTATATATATTACCTTGTATAATATTTATACTTATATGGCTATATGTTATATACATATTACCTTATATTTATGATCTTTTGAAATAGCACCATGAAGGTAGAATAAGATTAATATGAAGTTAATTGATGTTTTATAAATGACTTACATAAAATAATATTTAAGCTCATGGACCTAAAAGACTACAAAGATACACATCTACCTTTAATTTGTTCTCATTAGATGATGATTTGAATATTCAGTATACTAATTGTATAAAGCAGATATAACAAATGATGAAAACAATGATTATTCTTACTTGATAGTTGTCCTGGTTCTCGTTAGTGTACAGGAGGAAGCGGGTGTTGATGTCAGTTGGACTCCAGGGCAGTATTTTCAGAGGTCTTTCCACAATTCCTGCCCAAGGGGACTCATCACTGAAGCAGCCGAGTCTATCATAGCAGACTTCATTTCCTGAAATCACCCAGAAGTATATTAAGGACATTAGTTTAGCAGAATTCTCCTTTTTTATGGCCTCTCAGACAAAATAGGAGTAAAATGATATTCAATGACAGGTTTTCTTCCTCTAATTTTCCAACACCCTCCTATCCACATGCTTACAAAGCAGCTATGAAAGACAACACCTGTTATTACTCCTCACTTCTGCCCCAGGGACCGCCTCATTCCCCTACATCTGTACTCAGTCCCAGAAAGGACTCATTTCAGCTTCTCAACCCAGATATGGTCCCTGGGCCACTCCTGCCCAAGAATAGGATAGCTTGTCATCCAGACCTTGGTAGTGGCAGCAGGCACAGACGCTCTCAACTCCCAGAAGCCACCATCTGGCTCTGTACTTTGGATAGAGAAGTTATTTTTCATGCAAAACTTCCTATCTGCACTCAAACTGAGCATGCAGATATCTGATCTATGTTTGAGGACTACCAAGGATTCCTACAATGAGGAATCTACTCACAAACCAGCAACAAAAATTCCATGATTTGTCACTATCAGCTGGTATATTATCGCACAAAGGGACAACTCCAAGAAAGGGCTCTGGAGAAGTGCAGGTCAACAGTAGGAGTAAGAATAGTAGCGATCATGGGGGCTGCATTCTTCCAAATCTTATAACATGTCAGATACTGGACAAAATTATTTACTGATCATACCTAAGTCTCTCCGTCATCCTGTGAGAGGGATGAGGTCTTTATCTCTATTTCACAAAGATCGTAAAGATCAGAAGGTCTCAGGATCTTGCTCAGAGGCATAGAGCTATAGGTGATTAATCCTGGGTTTAATCCCCTTCCTGAGAGGATTTCTGAGTTTAGAGGTGCTAGTCTCAGAAAATGAAATTACAAGGTTAAATTTTAACTTCAGATAAACAGTATTTTTTGTAAAAAACATGTCACCTATTCACTATTTTAATTATTTCTTGTTTATCTCAAATTCACATTCAATTGGGCATTGTTTAAGATTTTATTCAGCAAACACACTCCAGTGCCTTGTGCTCAGAATCCCGTGTCTCCCTGACTCTACTCCTCATCCTTCTCCTGGTAAAGATTCAGCCCTCACGGACCTTCTGGAAATGACCATGCAGACTCGCCCAAGTGCACATAAATACCTTTTCTTACCTGCTACTGCTCCTAGCAGCAGTGACAGTGTCCAGAGAGGCAGCATCTACATAAAGGAGAACAAATGATTGAGTCTGATGAAATAAGGCTTGAAAATATTGGCATAATCCAAGTTGGTTTAGATCTCCCGGGGAAACTTATTCCAATAAGTTAGCCTGGAGAAGTCCTTCTTGACTCACCATGGCAGATCCGTCAGGTTCCACGGACAACCAGGTGACACTGAGAGCTCCTTTTATAGGCCAGCCTTATCGTTTCTGAGCAGTGCCAGGGAAAAGTGGCACGGAGAGAGCAGGTTGCAAGGGTACGTTTCTAATGTTAATCATAGATAAGCACAATCGATAAAGTTGGTGAAGTTTTCCACAGTGCCCATGGGAAGATGAGAAAGTGGTAGATATGAAAAGTTCTTTCGGTGTGCTTATGTAATGCTCAGAATCATCACTATTGCATTCAGGAGAAGGTTCTAAGTGGCCCTTTCCCTTAGTTCACACTTTGTTCAGGTCCAGGGATGAGCATGGGGCAAAACTGTTTCCAAAGATTTGACAATAGTCCTCTTGAAACCAACTCTGATAACCCACCCGCTCATGCAGATTCTCTGTCATCTGCTCTTCCCCTTAAACAGTGAATTAAGAGAAATACTTCTAGAAGGACTATTCCTCCTAGAAAACCAGTTCATAGTTTATGTTGGTAGTCCACAGTACTAGCTTATTTCTCAACAGTAACAAGTAAGAAAGAATAAACAGGAGAACAACAGGAATTAGGGGTACCACGGAAAGCATAGCTGTACAACCAGTGATGACAATATCTGATAAAACTATGAGTAAGAAAGAAAAATAGAACTCAGTCTGGTTCAAATGATTTTGAGAAAGTTCTCTGAAAAAGAAGTGTTTGGTAGAAAAGAACTAGGGTGTTTTTAGTTTGCTAGATTGCTTAAATTGCTTTGTTAAAAGGCTATAAAGGGATACAGTAATTTTAGGATACCAGAACCATTTACCTGAGAGTGCTACATATATAGATTGAGTCATAGAAATTGCCACGTTTGTAGGACAAAATTGGTCAAATCATAATTTAATCTCCTGATAAAATTTATAGGTTAATGTTTCAAAAAAAAGCAATGAAAATTTTTGCATACCAAGGAAATCCAAGGACATTTGGCAAAGGAAATATTAAAATAAGCACAGAGGTGCAAAGAAGGAATCCATGGATGAGAATCCTGGCAGTTTTCCATCAAATCCTCCTTTCTCAGTTTTTGTCCCTCTCCAGGGACTCCTCTCTGTTGGAACAGAATCCTCGTAAATCACCCCAACATGGCACAATTCTGGTTTCTCTTCCGGGCATCAACTGGTCAGCTTGGTGGTGCCTTCCTGTACCCAGGAACCAGCCAGCCTATCACCCCTGGCCACATCCAATTTCTTCCCCTTCTTCCCACTCTATGAAGCCCCATTCTTGGTCCTGCAAGACCGCCCCCTACCCTACCTATAAATATTGGTTGTTTTCCTTTGTACTCAGGAACAATAAACTTTCTCCTTCTCTATCCCTCTGTTCCTCCAGTTTCCGACAGGATTCCTGGGTTAACCCTTACACTCTCCAGTCCTCTTTCACTTGGTTCCCCTGGTTCCTCTGAGTACCCTTTCCCATCATCCCCTTGCTGAGAGCCACCATGCTCATGAGTGGTGGGTCATAAAGAGAGAGGGCTGGAATTCTCTGGGCCTCCTTGTCATACCTTAGCATGTATCTCACCCAGTGCTTGGTAGTAGCAAACTCTTAGCACTTCCTTGTTGAATGAACGAACAAACAAACACAAAGAGAATGAATAGGAAAAGCAATTTATTGTGCATAATTGCTACACTAGCAAATGCCTACACAATCCGACAGTAAAGGAATTTGCATTTTCTTTTACTCAGCAAAATACAGAAACAACCTCCAGAAGTGTCTAATAACTGAAGTCCAACATCTCCATAGTCTTTATTGATAGCATTGCTAGATGGATTCTAGAGGCATTTCCCATGAGAGTCGATGTTTATTCTGGTGCTTATTACAAAGTGTTATATATTTTTGGAGAACTACTAGGTCATACAACATTTATAAAGTGGCATTTTAAATTATGCAAAAATCCATATATAGGTTGACCTTGGCTTACATATGGGCTATACATTTAAGGCCAAACTCAACAAATTGTGAAACAGAGACTAGGAGAAGTCATTTTGTAAACTGAAGTAGGATTAAATTTTAGGATGTTTCAGACAGATTGGATTTTTTCACATCTACAAATACTACGAAGAAAATAGGCCAATATCAGCATATTGTCTTCTCAGCTCGGTGTGAATGACTCCCCCTATAATTAGTTCTGCTAAACTTACTAGCTGAGTCATGAAATTTTATCTATCATATTGTTTTATTCAGGCTGCTTATGTGCTACACAGGGGTGACTGTTTATATAGCATGAGACAGAGATTGCTGACATCTTCCTATAGGGAACAGAACTAGACTCTGTTCCCCAAACCATCTTGCAGGGGGATGGGGTCATATGCTCGCTTTTAGAGACATTCTGTGAGTGCATGGATGTCCATCATTTCCAGACCTGTTCTTAAAAACACACACCCTGCTTTCCAGCAGCCTCTGGCACTCACTCCGCAAGTACTGGGAGTCCTGACTCAAAGGCTGGCCTTGTAAAAGACAACAGCTCCCTCAGGCACTCCATGTTATTAACAGCTAAGGGGGGTCTTTCATTGGATAGCTCCATGTCTCCTAGATTCAACAGAGCATTACTTAACACAGCCTCAACTTTGACCTAGAAACCTTGGACATTTAAAATTAAATGCAAGAGTTAGAAGTTCCTAATCAGGTAGCTATATTTGCAGAGGAGTTAATATTTGCTCACGTAATTCTTTGATTCTGGCCACACTGTGGTGATACCAAATTCCTGATGAGGTCAAGAAAGGCTCTGAAACACCTGCATAGCCAGATAACCATGGCTAGAGGTCAGGTGGTCCTCTCTGCACCTGTGGTTCTGAATGTGGGTGCACACAACACAACAATCTTGAAGGCCATGTGTTGACGCTCCTAGAATCCCAAGATGGGAGGAGCCTGGGTTCCTTGCTAACAGGGGAGCAACTTGACAATCACAAACATCAACTCTGAATTTTATTAGAAGAAGAAGTAAACTTCTACCATTTTTATACTTTTATTGGTGCATTATAGTATCACATCATAATGTAGTTCAGAGTGATAGTGACATACATGAACACAGCTCTCGGTAGGTTTTTCTCCAGCTTCCTCCCCACGCCCTCTGGTTTCCCATACATGATATTGAGGTCAGAATTGGTATTCTCACATATGTGCATGATGTCAATGGAAGTGTTTCCTTCATTGATTCTTCCTACTCCCATCCACCCTCCCCTAGACCACCTCCCTGGCTCCACTGGAGTTTCTGCCTCTAGTCATTTCAAATTCTCTGCTCTAATTTCTAGGTCTTTGCTCCATCTTGAATTGACTTTTGTGCGTAGAGGTTGGCATTTAATTCAATTCTTCTACAAACAGATGACTAGTTTTCCCAACACCATTTGTTAAATATGCTAACTTTTCTCCAAAATATATTTTTAGCGCCCTTAAGTGTGTGGTCTTGTTTCTATATCTTATAATCTATTCCACGGGTCAGTGTGTCTGTTTCTGTGTTAATACCATGTGGGTCAGTGTGTCTGTTTTTGTGCCAATACCATGCTGTTTTTATTACTATAACTCTGTAGTGTAATTTGAAGTCAGGCATTGTCATGTCTCTTGCATGGTTCTTGTTGCTGAGAATGGCTTTGGCTATTCTGGTTCTTTTGAACCAGAAATTTAGGACTGATTTTTCTAGTTCTGTGAAGAATGACATTGGTATTTTGATAGGGATCATTTTGACTCTGTAGATCACTTGTGGTAGAATGGCCATTTTGATAATATTTCTTCTGCCTATCCAAGAGTATGGGAGATCTTTTCATCTTCTAAGAACTTCTTAAATTCTTTTCATTAGGGTTTTATAATATTCATTATAGAGCTCTTTTACCTCCTTGGTTAGATTTATTCCTAGATATTATATTAAATTATTTTTAAATGTGCTTTTATTGGTGCATTATCATCTCATATCATAATGTAAATCATGTTGACATTGACATATATGCACACAACACTTGGTGCCCCCCCACCTCCTCATTGTCCCCCTTCCCATACAGAGGACTGAGACTTATATTGGGGATTTTCACGTATTTACACACAGTCAATGTTAGTATTTCCAATAATAAACCTCAGTCTCCCCACTCCCTTTCTTTTAGAACACTTCCCTGGCTCCAGTGAGTTTTCTCCTCCATTATCTGGTGTCTCTCTGATATTCCAGTTACTTCCTAGCTTGCACATATTAAAGAAAACCTATGTCCCTTCACTTTCTGCGACTGACTAATCTCACTTTAAATAATGTTTTCCAGGTCCTTCCATTTTTTTACAAATGACATTATTTTATTATTCTTTATTGCTGAGTAGAATTCCATTGTGTGTATTTCCCATAGTTCTTTTTTTTTATCCATTCATCTTTTGACAGACACCTGGGTTGACTCCATAATTTGGCTATTGTGAATTGTGCTGCTATGAACATGGGTATGCATATATTACTGTAATTCTCTGGTTACAACCTCTTTGGAAAGATACCCGGGAGTGGTATAGCTGAATCATATGGTGGATCCATTCCCAGTTTTCTAAGGAATCGCCACACTGATTTCCACAGCTGCTAAACTAGTTTGCCATCCCATCAACAGTGTAGAAGAATTCTTATTTCCCCACATACTCATCAACATTTATTGTTATTTGACTTCTTGATAATTGCCATTCTGAATGGGGTTAGATGGAATCTCAATGTAGTTTTGATTTGCATTTCCCTAATTGCAATGATGTTGAACATTTTTTCATGTCTCTCTTGGCCATTTGTGAGAGGTATGAATTTAGTTCCATTTTCCTACAAACAGATAATCAGCTTTCCCAACACCATCTGTTTAAAAGTGGTGTTTTCTTCAGCTTATGTGCTTGGCTCCTTTGTTGAAGATCAATTGGATATAAGCATGTGGATTTGTTTCTGTATCTTCTATTCTGTTTCATTGGTTTATGTGCCTGTTTTGTGCCAATGCCATGCTGTTTTAATTATTATAGCTCTATAGTATAATTTGAAGTCGGGAATTGTGATACCTCCTGCATGGTTCTGATTACTGAGAATTGCTTTGGCAATTCTAGGTCTTTTGTTTCTCCATATGAAATTTATGAGTGATTTTTCTAAGTCTCTGAAGAATGACATTGGTATTTTGATAGGGATTGCATTGATTCTGTAGATCACTTTTGGTAAAATGGCCATTTTGATGATATTTGTTCTGCCTATTCAAAAGCAGGGGAGAGCTTTCCATCTTCTAAGATCTAAACTTCTTTCTTTAGTGTTTTATAATTTTCATTAGATGTCTTTGACTTCTTTGGTTAGGTTTATTCCTAGGTATTTTATTGGTTTTGAAGTTATTGTGAATGGAATTGTTTTCTGTATTTCTTTCTCTGTAGATTCATGGTTGCCATATAGAAAAGCTACTGATTTTTTTTTAGGTTGATTTTGTATCTGGCTACTTTGCTAAATTTGTTAATCAGCTCTAGTAGTCTTTTGGTTGAGTTCTTTGGGTCTTCTAGATATAGGATCATGTCATCTACAAATAAAGGTAATTTTAATTCTTTTCCTATTTGAATTCCTTTGATATCCTTCTCTTGTCTTATTGTTCCAGCAAGAGTCTCAAGGACTATATTGAAAAGGAGTGGTGATAATGAGCATCCTTGTCTTGTTCCTGATTTTAAAGGGAATTCCTGCAGTTTTCCCCCCATTCAATATGATGTTGGCTTTGGGTTTGTTGTGAATTGCTTTAATGATATTGAGATATGTGTCTTCTATTCTAATGTTCTGCAATGTTTTTAACATGAATGGGTGTTGGATTTTGTCAAATGCCTTTTCAGCACCTATTGATATGATCATATGATTTTTGTTCTTAGTTCTATTTATGTGGTGAATAACATGTATTAATTTGT
>PVLC010013228.1:0-42208 GCA_004027655.1 Graphiurus murinus | reverse complement strand
CCAACAACAGATGAATGGATTACAAAAGTATGGGATATGTACACAATGGAATTTTACTCAGCCATAAAGAAGAACAAAATCATGTTATTTGCAAGGAAATGGAGGGAACTGGAAAACATTATGTTAAGTGAGATTAGTCAGTCACAAAAAGTTAAAAATCAAATGCTCTCCCTAATATGTGGAAGCTAGGGAGAAAATGTGACATAAGAGGGACTCCAGATGAAGGAGAATTCTTAGGTGAACAAAGAATTTGACTTAATGGAAGGTAATGGGAGGAGGGGGGACATCCTAATGAGCATGATGTTCTTACAAGATCACATCAAAGTCAATCACTAAACTGACCTGGAGATAGGGGGAGGGTGGGTGGGAATTGGGGAAGGGTTAATGAGAAATATGTGCATGGATGTGTTTACCTGTACTAGCTTGTACCCAACAAAAATGTGTGATTAACCCTGTTGTACCCAAGAAATGTATAAAAATCCATGCTAAAAAATAAATAAATATAAATAAATAAATAAAAAAATAAACAAAGAATACAAAATAGGGCTGGGGGTATAGCTCGGAGGTAGAATGCCCCTGAGTTCAATCCCCAGTACCACAAAAAAAAAAGAACTGTAACCTTTTGGCATCAATCTTAATATGTAATTACTAAAATAATAAACTCTAATTAACTTTTATTGAGTTTATATATGACAGCACTATATTAAAACCTTGAAGTACATTAAGAAAAAAGTTAAAAAAAAGAAGAAGAAGAAGAAGAAGGAGGAAGAGGAGGAGAAGAAGAAGTCTTAGTCCATTTGAGGTGAAAGTGAAACATAAAGACTTCTTAAATGGTGGGCACACGAGATTAAATTATGATTGTGATAACTTCTTTGGAGGGTAACTGCATCAATTCTGTGGCAGAGATAAATCCTCAGAAGGGAAGAAAACTTCTATAGGGGCCCGGGGCTAGGCCTTAATTTCCAGATATATTAAGTTTGAGGAGTTGGCTTGAAAAACAAGAAGATTGTCAGTAAAAGGACATCTCAGTGCTTAAGTTCAGGTACATTGAGCCATAGTGAGATACTGAGCATAACGGTGAATCTGTATGTTGAGGAACAATGTATGTTTAAGTAAGGAAAGATTGAACACATCTATACCCTGACAGATAAAACAGGAAAGGAGGGGTGAGTTGATGGACCGAGGTGTATCCAGAGGCAGGCAGGAAGATAGGAATAAATAGCTCTGCAGGATAGGCTAGCGTTAGATTTTAAGACTTCTCTTTGGGATCCTTGAACACAGTATACAGAGACCTTTCAGTGACCAAGATAATGTCCCAGTTGCTAAAACCAGTGTGGGCTGGTGTCTGTTGCTTGCAATCTCAAGAGACTGGACTAATACAAGCTGTCATTTTTTTTTTTTTTTCTTTTAAGATGTAAAGAAGAACACAGATGATGGTGATTTTAGGAGACTGTTAGAGGATGCGATAGGAGCCTTCTTGGTGCTTGAGTTATTTCTCTGCACTAGGAAGCAAGATGATCTTCTGTATGGTGTGGATTTACCAGGCCTGGATTTCAGGCTTGAGGAAACTTATAATGATCTAGTGCAATAAGGAAAGAAAGAGCAGTGGAAAGTATGATTGCAGAGTGATGCTTAGTGTGTGAGATAACAGAGTTGACGGAGTGTAACTCTGGGAGAAAATATCAGTTGGACTATTAAATTTCCTTAAAATGACCTTTCCCATAACAATTTTACTTTTTTAAATCTATTTTTCTCTTAGTTTCATATCCCTTGCTTCTAGAAATGGGAAGATACATCTGTACTAGAACTATTTAAATTTGAAGACATTATGACATGATCTGCCATAACTGATTATTGTATACATTAAGTATTTCCAAGGTAAATCATTTTGGAAAGACTTTCTATAAGAAGGAAGACATGATTTCCTCCAATGCTTACATTAATTCCCTTCTCTCCATAAAGATGTCCCTTCTGTCCTTTGTAACTAAGAATAAGTGATGATGCAATTTATGATTGATTACTAATAATCTGTTTTCAGATTATCGCTTTTCATATTATCAAAAAGATGGTAGATATACTGTACTTTTAGATGATTAATTGAAATACATATTAAATAACAAATGTATAGATATTAAGTGTGTAAAATTATAATATATATGCATGTGTGTGTACAGTCAACACATACATGCACGAATACACACACACACACACACTACATACATACGTAGTATGAGGGTCTATAACTCTTAAACATAACTTTGTAAAAGTGCATTTTTTACATAATACTTTATTTTCTAATCTTGTAAATCAGGAGAGTTAGAACATATTGAAGTATGCGTGAAAAGTAAATTCTACACTTATATTCATTGAGCTTCATGTAAAATCAATCTACTCAAAAGTAGATTTCTAGAAAAGTAAAGTCAATAAAAAGTATTTTATCTAGACATGAGATAAAAGGGATTTGTTTGATTTTTATTTTCATCAGAGCTATTCAAAACAATGTTGAAAAACTTACAAGTAATTCCTTTCCTAAAAGTTAATTTATAAGATGAATTTGTAGCACATGGCATTTATTTTTCTATGGACATAATGCCACAAATCTGTTCTCAAGTTCCCTTGGTACCACATAAAGACCATTTGTTCTACAAGTAGTTGAAATTGCATTATATCAATAACAGAAAACAATTTTAGAAAAGTCAATATTGTTACAAATAGTTTGAACATCTATCTAAAGCTCCTCTTGAATGGATATTTGATGTGCAGCAGAGTAAACTTAAAATGTGACACTTATTCATAGAAAGGTATGCATAGCTTATATCAAATTTGTACTCTCATATGGTGTTGGGAATAAGTGAATACAAGCAATACTTTTCAAAAAAAAAAAAAAATAGAACCGGGTGTGGTGCTTCACGCCTATAATGCCAGTACTTGGGAGACTGGGACAAGAGAATTAGGATTGCAAGTTTGAGAACAGCCTCAGAAACATAGCAAGATGTCAGCAACCGAGTGAGACTCTTAGGTAGAATACCCCTGGATTCAAGCTTTAGAACCATGAGTAAGTAAGTAAATAAATAAATAAATGAATGAATAGGGATGGGTATGTAGCTCAGTGCTCGAGTGCTTCTAGGTTCAATATATAGTACCACAAACAAAAAGAAAAAATAAAACAAAAGTAGAAATATCCTTTAGAAGTAGGCTTTTCAGGTGCTTGATTATGCGTAAAATGCATTCACTTTAGATTCTCTTCTGTAGGCAAATTTTATCAAACTGATAAAGCATTTATATTATCTTCATGTAGATTTAATAGTCCATCGCCTTCTCTTCAGTACTATTCTCTAAGAGGCACTTTAAATGGGAAATGCAAAAATCACTAGTGTCACCAATACAACTGGCCTGATTGACATCTAGAAGAGAAATCATTGCAGACTATGGTAATAACCAGGATATGTGGTTTTTAGCACATTATTAAATAAAGTTATGATTCACAGAAGGACTTCTATGGTCCTCCAATAGTCTTATGAGTGTAGTAGTTGCCTGTACCATCATTGACTTTGAGGGATTCAGTCAGGATTTTAACACACATATGGAATCCAAAGCCCTGTCATCATTTTAGCTATTAATTTATGATACTGCCCAGGGCCTACTTTCCTTAAAATGATACATCAACAAGATTGTCTCTTACTTGCTAGCAATATACAAAACAAATCCAAAAGCAAATTTCAGGAAAAAAAATTATATAGAATCAATGCACCGTGTGATGATTCTTCTCACCTCTATTATAATCTATCTCAACATACTAAACATACTACAACCAAAAATAATAATGTATTGCCACTACTATAGGTCATCTTCAACGTAAATTTTACATGTGTTCTTCCATGGAATGTGCCAATAATCCAATAAGAAAAACTAAATTATTGTTTATAAATTGCAAACAATAAAACTAGGGCAAAATCTGGCAATTAATTTTCCAAAAGTCACTCAAGCTTAAATATTATAAAAAAGAACTTCAAGCAAGGTCATCTAATTCCATATCTTGGGACTGACATATGCTAAAAGTTTACCTCCTTTTTGTATTCCATTTCAAATTATTCTACTCTTTTGACACACAACTTTACACCTCACTTCTTGGGGCCTACTTTTCCTTTTTTTTTTTTTTAATATGTAGAATGGTTAATCAACATTTTCCAAAATATTTAATCTCATAAACCCCATTTAGGGATGCTCATTTTATGGAAAAAAATTTTCCACAGTCAGTAGTGTGGAATACAAGGTTAAAAAACTAAGATTTATTTTAATAGAAGGACTTCCAAAATACTTTTGACATGCTAAAGAATTGCAAATCTTTCAGAAACAAATATAACATGCTGAAAATGACAATTCGTATGCCTCTCCCTTCCCACACTCCCACTCCCAATCCAGTGGATGTAAGGCTTTAGGGAACATATGTTGGAGATTTTTAGACAAGATCTCTAAATCTCATTTCACTCCAATGTACTCTACTTTATTCTATACAATTCAATTCATCCCCAATACTGTTCCCAGCAATTCCTGCCTTCTTTTACACAGACCCTCAACACAGTGTGAGAAACACTGTCATAGTTTGGATATGTGAAAAAAATCATACAACCTACAACTTGAGCCTTAAGCTCTTTTTGTCATTTTATTGCTTGCGCCATCAACTCTACTTAAATCTTACAGCCATGTGGTTTAAGTGTAGGGGGGACTTATATATTTACACTAGCTTCTTTTTAAAATTTAGTATATAAGATATCTATTTGGGACCTTTCCAATGAATCAGTACTTTGTAAAGGTTTTCATTTTATGTTACATTCTTCTTCCTAATATTTAAGGGAACTACCAGCAGGGGTACATAGGTCAGAGGGTACTTCCAAGTTCCAACACTCAGCCTTATAATAAAGAAATGAGAAAGTTTTCAGGTTCTCATGGCTTCATCGTCTGTACTTGTGTTAAAAGGGTCTCCAGTAGAGCCAGGGTGGTGGTCTAGAGGAAAGGAGGAGGAGAGGGGAGAGGCAGAATTAATGGAGAAATCACTTCTATTTACATTATATATGATATATGTATGTGAGAATACCAAAGTCAATCTCAATATCCAGTGTGGGGTAGGGGGGACCGGGGGAGGGGGGAGCCAGGAGAAAGTCCAACATACATGTGTGCATGTATGTCATTATTACCATAAAATACATTCTGATGTGAGACTATAACATGCCAATAAAAGTATAAACAAAAACAAAAAATATCTTTTTCAGGTAGGTGAGATGACTATTGTAGTACGTGTCACAGATGAACCATCCAATGAATATCAGCTTTCACTATAACTTTAGAATTACTTTAGTTTTGACCTTCAGATGAGTCCTAAATAGGTATCTTGGCTTATTCCATGGTTTGGAGTTATATAAAAACTCATGAGTGCTGGGTATGGTGGTGCATGCTTGTAATCCTTGGGAGGCTGAGATAGGAAGACCTCATGTTCCCCTCCAGCTCAGTAATATAACAAGACTCTCAGCAGCCTCATGAGACCCTGTTTCAAGACCAAATAAAAAGTACTGGGGGTTTAGCTAAGAGATAGTGTTCGATCTCCACTAAAACACACACACACACACACACACACACACACACACACGCTTCATGATAGAGATGATCTTTCATTACATTTAGCCAGATAATTTGGAACACCTGCCAGAAAACTAGAAGTTTATCTAATAATAACTAGAGATTTGAGAGTCACTGAGAGTATTATAAGTCTTTCTTTTGCTTTTTCTTTGTGTGTGTGTGTGTGTGTCGTGATTTTTGCTTTTATTATTTCTACCCAGAACTTCAATTAAACAAGGAATTCCAAGTGGATTCATATGGGAGATAAATGCTCAGATGATAAAAGATTCTCACCATAAAATGGTGACTGTTTTGTCTAACATCATCTCAACTACAATTCAATCCAGGACCAAAATTTAGGTAGGAAAACTAATTTTAATCTCTGGATGAACTACGAGATTTTACTGAGGTTACATGATTATAAGTAGTAAAGCAAGAGGATAATCCAGTTCAGAATAATTTCGGTTATCATGGCATCCATTATACATTGTCTATATATTTCCAATAATGCCACTTAAAGAATGTTTCTAATCTTTGAATTGCTTTCAAATTGTAAATTATATCCTTCAGCATTCTTGGAGGCATAATCTAAAGATGCGCCACATAATTTAGAGGAAAGAAGACTTATTTTCTTATGGTTTCACATTCAGTCCATGTGAGACAGACCAGGGCATGGTGGCAGAGGTGGAGGGAAAGTTTGTGGGCTGTGTTCTTTACATCAGAGAGTCCAGAAGCCAGAGAGGGATGGGGGGGGGGGAGCCATATCTCTAAACTCCAAGGCCACACGCCCAGGGGTCAACTCCGGCCACTCTCTACCTGCCTACCAGGTACCACTCAGGTCAATCCATCCATCACAATGGATTTCTCCACTTCTGGGATTACAACCCTTATGACTCAATCATAGCAATCCTGACTAGTAAGCTCTTTAGGGGGCAATTTATACTAACAATAACACACATTTATGTATGACAATTATTTCAGAGAAATGCATTTTAGTAGATTGGTACATTTTTAAAATATATATATAGCATAAGGGCTAATTAATAATTATATCTCCCTCAACTCCTTTTTGAATTATCATCATTTTATTCCTTATGTACTTTGCAGATTAATCAGTGGCAAGCTTTGCAAAATGCAAACATGATGAAATTTCCTAGCCTAGACTGAATACAAAAGTACTACATTCATTATCTACCCAATTCTTCCTGAATCAGCATTTGTTTCAAAATGCATATTTTGCTCAAAACTATTTACCCTCTTCCTCTGATTTCAATTGTACCTACTTTTCAATTTGTACCTACTTAATACCTGTGCATTCCAGAAACAACAGGATTTAGGACATTTTTTGCCTTAAATTTAGAATATATTTCTCTTTACTAGCAAAACCAGTTGAGGTAAATAGTCCATTCATTTGTCTGGAATATTATTTCAGGAGAGGATACGCCCTTAAAGCAGAAAAAAACAGATTATGCATAACTGATGAAAAAGAAAAAAAAATGAGATGTATTTTACTTAATTCAAAGCAGTCAGGATAATTGCAGGATATTAAAACTTACTAGTACATACTCTCAAAATAAAGTTGAGTTTTTTAGACTCTGTTTTTAAATAGGCATAGTATTGATTTCAAAATGTGAACATACAAAGGCCCATTTTATTCCTTTTATCTTCCTGCTGGTGAGGGGAAGGAATGTGCATGCATATGGATGCTTTAAGCACTTTTGATGTGTCTGTCATTGACACAGGGACTCCTGTCCTGAGAGGAAGAGGCCCCTGCCCATCACCGAGAGCTCCTCTGAGGTGAACACTGCTATGAGGGCTTCTTATTGACTTCCGAAATGTAACCCGCTCATCTCCGCTGCCATCTCCTGTGTCACAGGCTGTGTAGATGATTCCATCATGAAACCACACAACTTTTACCACTTGGGGCCAGGTGTCGTCTTTGGGGAAGAGAGGGAAAGCTTTTGTCGAATAGTATCTCTCATGTTTCATTTAACGGCTACTCGCCCTTTGGTATTGAAAGAATAAAAAAATACAAACTGATAAGGCCATCCGCAGGCAGAGTCTTCATGTTACCCAAGGCAGTCTGTGCAATTATAAAGATCCTTCAATAATCTGTCAAAAACTGACATCACCGTGTAAAGTGCTGTTCATTTCTATATCTCATTTTGGATTGATGTGTGTGCACTTTTATATCCTTCAGTTCAGTATAGCATTTGGCCTTTCATGTTCTCAGCTGAAGCTACTGGGAATTCAAAGCTATTTCAAAGTGTAATTATACCAATCTGCATATAAAAGGCTATATGTCCTACCGAGGGTTGGATGGGGAAGCAAACTCTTTCAAAGAAGAAAATTAGAAGTAATTCCCACACCTAAAATTCACTAAAGTTAATACATTTTTCATCTGATGAGAACACTTTTATTTTTTTTTTTAAAGCTAATAGATTAATCCAGAAAATGGCAGGGAATTTTCTTTTTTGGTAGAGAGGATTAAAGGAAAACTAAACATTGAAGAGGAAAGCAAAGAAATAGTGAGCACACGTTATACATATTGTTTAGGGAAAAAAAATGGTCACATCACATCAGAAAAAAATTGCTTCTTTATATTACTGCCACAGACAACAGAATTTTCACTTACATATTATATTAGTTATCTAGCTCAGCAAGACAATATTCTGCAAAACAGAGCAGCTTAATCCACAAGTATTTATCTCACAGTTCGTGTGGTTCAGAAATTCCAGTGTAGCTTCGCAGGGTGAATCTGGCCAAGGTCTCATGAAGTTGCAGTGGGGCTCCTGAGGGGCCCACAGTCTTATCTGAATGCTCAACTGGGGGGACCACTTCCAAGCTCATTCAAGTAGATGTTGACTGGCCTCCGTCCTTTTCCATGTGGGCCTCTCCACACAGCTGCCTCCACAATATTTCTGCAAGCAGTCCAAGAAAGAACAAACAAGTACATAAGACATCCACTCCTCAAAATGGAAAACGTAGTCTTTTCTAGAACTTGAGGTCAGACATGGTAGCTTTTCGCCTCTACTGCCCTGACTTCTTAGAGGTGGTTTGTCATGTTCTACTTGCATTCAAGAAAAAATCTGAGCATCATAGCTGTGGAGGTAAGTGATACTCTAGACTACAACAGAGTATATCTACTCTACATATATATACGTATATATATGTTTATGTTAAGTTGCTTTTGATTCTTTTTTAAAAGACATTTCAAAATGTAAGTCCTATAAATGCAGTTTACACTGCAAGGAAGGCCACTATGCAAATTGCTCAGCTAGCTTGCTTTCTTTCTTTCTTTCTTTCTTTCTTTCTTTCTTTCTTTCTTTCTTTCTTTCTTCCCTTCTTTCTTTCTTTTCCCAATTATATTGCTCTCCAAATATCTTGGTAGCTTTAGAAATTTCCATAACTTTAAAGTGATGAAAAAAGTTTACTCAAGAGCAGTTTTTAATCTTTTCATATGGAAAATTGGCACTGGAAATAAACCTCACAAACATAATTGTGTAAATTCTGGAGCTAACAAAGTACTTAGCACAGAAGTTATGTAGCATATGGTTATCCTAGTCCCAAACAGTAAAATGTGTCTGCCTGTGCCAATTCTTAATTACCAGCTCATTAACACTCAGGTGTCAATTGCTGGTGGCAAAGGCAATACCCAAATGGCCTAGTTTCTGTCATGCACAGTGTAATTAAATTGACCTCGAGAACTGAAGCTTGCTAGTTGCCTGATACTATTTGGACATTAATTTCAGACACTGCTCAAAGTAGAGGGATATGATGAATAAACCAAAGTAATAAGAAAAAATTTAAATTGGATTTTAAATTGCATCTTCATATATAATTATGACCTTAAATATAATTAAATAATCACTGTATCTATAACAAACTTAACAATGCTTATCATACATTGAACATTGAACTTAATGCGACTGATCTAAAATTCCTTTACACTTTAAGATGTAGGTACAATTACTAGTAGACAATAGTGGAGCATAATTTACTGTAATAGTGGAATTTGAGGAAAATTGAGTTGTATATTGTATTTTGTAATTTTATTTATTGACACATAATAAAAAAACTGATTATTTAATTTTACATTTTAATTAACTCCCAAATACGATTCAATACCAAATATCTCAGTGCTTTTCAATATAGCCCAAAATATATATACTATATATATATATATATATATATATATATATATCTACACACACATATAGAGATACAAAAATCCCACATCTAAATTCTCATTAATATAAGATCAGATTTCCTCATGACATTCTCTAAGATTTTTTTTTTATTATGTCCAAAGTTCACCTTCAACCTTCTATTTAAAGAGACAGGAGATGCAAATTCATGCCCTAACCTTTCTCCTGCCTAAAACTTCATTAAAATGAAAAGAAAACTTTAAAGGGATAACCTATAAGAAGTAAAAAACATAAACAAGTGAGAAAAACACTACACCACATTTGAGAATTTTTAATCCTTAGATTATGAAGAAAGAATGTAAAGAAGAAAATATGATTTATTTCACAGAAAATTCCAAAGGCTTAGAAATTGATAGAGCAAAATAGCTTTGAAGCAAGAGTGAACATAAACAAAAAAAATTATATAAAAAAATGTTAAGAACCAATTGGCCCTCCCAGAAGTCTTCATCTACTTACTATGCTCAAGTTGTTGATCAGTTATTAGAAAACAGAACAAATTTTATTCTTTAGGGAGGAAGAGAAGGAGGAAAGAGGAGAGAGGGAGGGAGGGAGAGGGAGAGGGAGAGAGGGAGAGAGGGAGAGAGGGAGAGAGAGAGAGAGAGAGAGAGAGAGAGAGAGAGAGAGAGAGAGAGAGAATATGTAGATTGAAAGCAGGTGCAGTTTAACGTGCAATCATCATAACAAGAAAAGTTTGGATCTTGAGCCTTCCCAGTGTTTGTCTCCAGTTAGCTTTCAGAATATGTTACCAGGCTTAAATTTCTAGGCAGAAGATCTGAAATATTTCTCTGAAATTTCTATCTTGCTCAAGGAAAAAATATGACTAAATATAGTAATACTAGGAGTTCTACAATTAAATGTTTTACCCAGATCATCCTACAAAAAATGTACTTAAGCCCATTTCAGCAAGTGAGACTACCTTAGCATTTTAGAGTACCTAGGTTCTTAATTATGAGTTAACAGCTAAGTTAACTAAGTTCTTTCCTTATTTATTTATTTATTTATTTATTTATTTATTTATTTATTTTTGTAGTACCGAGGATCAAATCCAGGGTTTCGTGCATGCTAGGCAACTGTTCTACCACTGAGCTACATCCTCAGACTGAAAGTCTCTACTATAATTTCAGGAATGTGACATAATTCAGGAAAAATAAACTATTATCTACATATTAAGATGAATAAAAAATTAAAATTCAAAGTATCTTTAATAAAGAATATTCAGAAAAAGGAACACTTAGGAATAAAATAGTAATGATGAGATAAGTAGCACCACAAATAATCGGGATATATGATAATAAAATAAATAGCTAAATGGAAGATTGGGAAATAAACACCTTGGAAGATTAAAAGAACAATAAAAAGTTGAAAGATATACATGTTAAAGATATAAAAAATACTCCCAATAAGTAAATTTTGAAAATAAGAAAATAGGCAGGTCAAGTCAGGCATGGTGGCTCACGCTTGTAATCCCAGCATCTGGGAGGCTGAGACCTGAGGATCCAGGTTCGAGGCCAGCCCCAGTTACCTAGTGAGGCATTCTGCAACTTAGTGAGACCCTGTTTCAAAATAAAGAATAAAAAAATAGGGTTAGGGGTGTTGCTCGGAGGTAGAATAGAATGCCCCTGAGTTCAATCCCCAGTACCACAAAAAAAAAAAAAAAAGGTAGGTCAATAAAGGAGATTCTATACCCAAACAATAAGAGATCCAAGAAGATGAAAAAAAAATTAAAGTAATATAAGTAGTAATTCAAGCAAAATTTTTTTAAAGAATAAAAGTTTTGAATTTAAAGATTAAAAGAGTTTACTAAGCACCTGCAGCATAGAAAAGTAGATTCACATAGAATTTTGATAATCTGAGTTTCTAGGACTCCAGAACTCAAAGATAAAGAGCTCTTCCCATGAGTTTACAAAGGGGTTGAAGGGACCTTTGTGGAAAGCTTATTTTTGAAAATGTCCTTTTGGAAAGACAATATGGGAAACCCTTTCAAACAATCTAAGCTTAACATCAGGAAAATTTGGCTTGAAAGAAGCTTCACAAAGACCTACATTTTAAGTGTTCTCAGAAATGTGAGGTCCTCTCTACAATATATTGCCGACCCTTGAGGCATAAGGCCTTAAATTAAAGCCCAATGTTCTATGCTGCGTCAACATCTGGCCTCAGAAAGCCTTACTTCAAGCCCCCTGCTCCAGAAGATGAAAACTCCAAGCCAGACAACCCTCCTCAGCAAGGGACCAGTTGCAGGTCCTGTTATCTTAGGTAGTGGGCTTTAGTCCCTGCTAACAGAAATAGCTATTCAAATAAGGGGATCTTATCCACCAGGGAAGACAAGGAGAGACTCTTGGTCTTGATACTGCCAAGCCTGTCTCCTGAGGCTCCCGGCTGTCCTTTCTGTTCCCAACCTCTGTGTAGCTCTGGGAAGAGTGCAGTGCCCTCCTCCCTGAGGCCATGAGAATAGGAGACTAGTAAATTGCTAGCAATTCCATCGGTCCAGCATCCAGTGATCCACGTTCTTCAGGCCCATAACTCTGGAGGAGGAGAGAGGACAGGAATCTCTCCCTCACCAGTAGGAAAAAGAATAGGATACAAGTAGAATAACCACTCACAGCATGGCCGGCGTATGGCCAAGGATACTTGACTGACTTTCTTGGTCTTTTCTTGGATGACTAACTGGTTTCATGATACAGGGAAGGCTGACTGAGACCCAACTGCCAGTTACTAGTGGACTTGCATTCTGGCCTGATAGCTCCCTCTTTTCCCCCCCTCTCCATTTTTCCTCTCTAAATTGTTCTTATCCCCAAATGGAGAATTGTTAATTGTTAATTTACTCTGCATAAATTACCATTGGGTTGGTTCTGTTTTTGCAAGGGGTCTGAGATTCCTGCCCACACAGTCGTGATAAGGCAGCACCTAAAGGGTAAGTTGGTTGAGTCACACCTCACCAATGGTAAACTAGAAGCCAGGCATGGTGGTGCATGCTTATAATCCCAATACTTGGGAGGCTGACACAGGAGGATCCCAGGTTCATGGCCGGCCTCAACTACTTAGTGAGGCCCTCCTCAACTTAGTGAGACCTTATTTCAAAATAAAGAATAGAATAGGGTTGGGAGTATAGCTCACAGGTAGAATGCCCCTGGGTTCAATCCCCAGTACAGAAAAACAACAACAACAAAAACCCAATGGTAAACTAGAGCTCTCTGGTTACCACATCTAAGGAGGTGAGGATCATTAGCTGTTTAGAACAGTGTATTATTTAGGATTCTCCCCATCATAAGTAATATGATGGACTATCAAGGAACTGAGAACAGCACTTGTGAGCTTTCTAAAAAAGTAAGCACACAGATAACCTAGTGAGAATGAAGCCTGGCCCACTTGTGGAACCCAGATCCCCTCACAAGAGTCATTGCTCAGGCCCGTGTAGCAACTTGACCTGATCCATTCTTGTGCTACTGTTTTGCCTATTGCTGTTCCCTGGTAATTCCCTCAGACTGCTGCAAACCAGCCTGCCGAAGGGCTAACCTGATCACAGGGCTTTCCTTCCTGCCCACACCAGAGGTGGAATGTCCTTACTGAATGTGGACCTGGATCCTGGACAGATTTGCTGGAGGAGACAGCTGTCTCCAGGTGGGCACTGGGCTCCTGACCGTCACCCTCAACCACCCAGAATGTCTGCGCCAATGATCGGGGGGCAGATCGAAAGCATGGGGGAGTCTAAAGCCACAGCCTCCTGGACCAGCAGTCTCTACAACAACGGCACCTAGGTTTCTCCGTCTCCTTTATTGTCTATAGAGAAGGATACCTCTAGAGTTCTCGTGTTTGACGACCACGTCACCAGGTGGTCTTCTTTTCCCCTCCTCTTATGTCTACTTCACATCCTGAAGAGGCTCTCCGACTCCCAAGAAGTCTCAGTTCATCTTTAAGATACAAACTGATGTCGGGATTTCAAGGAGACAATGGTGGTGGAAGAACTAAACTGAAGAACTGATATCACGTGCTGCTTTCATTTCTTTTTTTTTTTGCGGTACTGGGAATTGAACTCAGGGTCATTCTACCTCTGAGCTATACCCCCAGCCCTATTTTTTATTCTTTATTTTGAAACCAAGTCTCCCTAAGTTGCGGAGTGCCTCACTAGGTAGCTGAGGCTGGCCACGAACCCGGATCCTCTGGTTTGAGCCTCCCAAAAGCTGGGATTACAAGCGTGCGCCACCACGCCCGGCTTGCTGCTTTCATTTCTGACCTCCACTGAGGACGGCCTCCAATAGCCCAGCTCACACCCTCCCTTCACTCCACTCCCAAAGGTAAGATCCCCTAGACAAACAGTTATTAGGAGAATGAATGCGGTCTGGTTCCTTCTTACTCCCATAGTGAAGTTTGCATTCTAATCGTGCCCCAGAGAATTGCTCAGTCAAGCCAATCACATCCCTTAGTGGGACGTCTGAGCCCAGCGAGGCTGTTTACTCTGTTGCTAAGTACAGCCAGTGAGTCCTTACGTGTTGAGGGCTGCACTCCACCATGCCGCAAGATGTGATTGTAAATTTCCTTCATTCTCACCTGTATCAAGTATCTGGGTAACCTGAGGGTAGAATTTACTCCCTCACCAATGGCATGACTATTTGGCAAATAAATGAACCCTGTACATACATACTTTCCTATTTTTCTTGCAGCATTTTGGTTAAATTGGTTGAAGTAAGTTGATCTCGGTTGGGTAATTTTTTTTTTTTAAGTCAGATAACTCAGATGTGTGTGTGTGTGTGTGTGTGTGTGTGTGTGTAGTACAGATTGAACCCAGAAGCATTCTACCTCCAAACTACACTCCCAGCTCTATTTTATTTTTATTTTAAAACAGAGTATCTCCAAGTTGCTAAGGATCTTGGTAAGTGGCTGAGGCTGGTCTGGAACCTGAAATCCTCCTGCCTCAGACTCCCAGGAACTAAGATTATAGGCGTGTACCACCCCCCATACCAGCTTGTTTCCCTTTTTCAGTATCATGAGTTGTTTTACTAAATCTAATTTAGACAATGCTTAGCCATTTGCAGCATTTATCTTCATCTTTTAATTTGACTATCATATCTACACTGGGGTACATTCTCCTAGAGAGTATAAAAATAATTTCTCACAAGGAAATTTTACATCATAAACTAAAGCTCTGTGCTAATATCCAAACTCTAAAAAATTACCTAATGCACATTTTTCACTCCACAAGCTGCCTCCTAGCTGGAGGTTTACCTGGCATCTCAGCTGCAATACCTAAAGCCAGTAATCACAGTATCGCCACCTTGTCGCCTGGTGGCTTTACGAAACTATGCCAGTTCACGGGGCTGTGCACGGTTTCCTAGTGGCATTGCCAGCTCCCCATGTTCAGTCTCTAAAATTTCAAGTATATTATCTGAAGATCCGTGTGACTTCTTTGAAGTGAATAATATTTGCAATTCTATTTTGTTGTTTTTCAGTTACGGGGTCAACTCCAGGGCCTCGGCTACCTCTGAGCTACACCCCCAATCCTGAGGACATTTTGTGTGAGTTTATACATCTCAATCAAATAGCAATAGAAACAAAGTGAGCATTCATGAGGGCACCCCAATGAGATCATTTGCTTTTTTTTTTAATTTTTATTTTTTATGGTACTGGGGATTGAACTCAGGGACATTCTACTTCTGAGCTACACCCCTGGTCCTATTTTTCATTCTTTATTTTTTAAACAGGATCTTACTAAGTTGCCGAGGGTCTCACTAAGTAGCCAAGGCTGGCCGTGAACCCAGATCCTCAGGTTTCCCAAGTACTGGGATTATAAGCATGTGCCACCACGCTCAGCTCCCATTTTTTATTTTTTATTTTGAAAAAGGGTCTCACTAGGTTGCAGAGGGCCTCATAAGTAGCTGAGGCTGGCCACGAACCCAGATCCTCAGGTTTCAGCTTCCCAAGTACTAGGATTACAAGCGTGCACCACCACGTCCGGCTGGATATTACTTTATTTTTAAAGATAATTGAATATCTTTCTTTCTTATGCTTTTTAGGAATATTGTAATACTTCTTTTAATTCTTTGACAGACTTAACTAGAGTCATTTAATTACCATCTGTTTGCTTTTCTCCTTGTCTTAATTTATATGTGTTAATCTCGTACACATAAACACACACACACACACACACACACACACACACACACACACATACACACACACACACACACCAACTTTGAGTGAAATATACTGCCAGAAAACTTTGAAGTTGGTCACTCCATTATTAATAAAAACTAAGAATAAGAGAATGTTAAGTATTCACACCTTGGGAATAAAATTATGAGTTTTAGGCTTCTGTAGTTCGCCATGTCAACACTTGTGTCTTCCATTTTTCACAACCAGGAGAAAGTTAGTTATGCACAATTGTAAGTGGAAGGAGACAGAGATTGTTGTGTTCCTGATTCAGTAATTGCAATGTTAATTAAATGTTCCTCATTCCCAGACTGCTTGAGGACTTGCCCAGTGATTATTAATTGTTCTCAAAGGAAAATAAATAAGTGAAACAAGAAATGTGCCTCCATCCACACAATATTCTCATTAGGAGATTCTACAGGAATTAAGAAATTCTCTTTCAAATAAAAATGTTCCTTTGGCAACATTAACTTAGTTACAAATTAATATTAAATACCTGTTTTAACTGGAAAATTCAAACCCTAGTTTTCATAAGAAGAAAGAACTTCAATCTATTCAAAAGAAACAAGGAAATTTTAGAAATATTTAAAACAGCCCAAGAGATAGCTTTAGGGAAGAAGGTTTGCTGAGCTGAGCTAAGGATTGTCAACAACAAGATGACTTTGCTCAGAATCACTTAAACAATATTATACATATATATAAAATATAAATTATATATAATATATAATTTTTTTTGTTTTTGCAGTACTGGAGATTAAACTCAGGGGCATGCATTCTACCTCCTACCTACACCCCAGCCCTAGTTTTTATTCTTTATTTTTGTAATAAGGTCTCACTAAGTTGCAGAAGGCCTCACTAAGTAGCTGAGGCTGGCTGGGAACCTGTGCTCTTCCTGTCTCAGCCTTCTAAGTACTGGAATTACAAGTGTGGACCACCACGCCGGGCAAAAATCCTGTATTATTGAGCAGATACTGAACACTGCTCACAGTTGTTTCCAAAATGAATAATAGACATATTCCAAAATAATATTCATATGCCTAAGACATGATTCTATCAAATACGCAGAATTTCCATCAAATATTCATTTGCATGGAAATAGATGTTCAGAAAGGACATTGACATCAAGGGAGAAAAGTCAGGTAAACATGTTCTAGTGCAAAGAGACGAGTGTATTTCAAAAAGTAGGGGCAAAGGGTTTTTTTTGAGAGTTGCAAAAGGGAACTGAAGGAGATGACTGTAATTCAGCCAGATGGGAGTTTTATTTCTCGGACTCTACACAGTTGATAAGGAGAGGTGGAGGAAAACAGAACTGAGGAGTATATACCAAAGGGAAGCCCACTTTCATCTTGAAGTTTTGAAATTGGTGCTACTTAGATGAAACTCTACAGCAGTCTTGAATCGTGAGAAAGGATTTTTTTTTTCCTTTTGAAGAGTATACGCTGTATTTTTGGTAGCCAAGCAGAGGGGTAAAGTGATGGGGGATAATATTAATAACAATGTATACACCTGGTATAGGAGCATTGTGCTATGCATTTCACATACATCAGTTCACTTAATTCTCAGAAAAAAAAAAAATCCTGCAACTAGCGAAATTATCCCTATTTTATAAAGGGTAAAGATTAAGATTCAGCTGTGAAGGAACTTTTCAAAAATATCTTCCTTGACTTTCCACAGCATTAAATAAGTTTAAATTTGAAATAGGGATCATATGGTGCAGAACTTTTCAAGCATTTTGGGAAACGATTCACAGTAAGAAATGCATTTCACATTGTGACCTATTTCACACATGTATCTGAAAAAAGTTTCACAAAGAATATTTACTTTTACACGAATGGTGTATTTTGATACTTTTCTATCTATATTTTTTCTATTCTACTTAGTTTTTATCTTTATACATTAAATTGATTACATGACCCAATGATGAATTTTGAATGAGATTTTTGATCACTTACTTATTTGGCCACTTAATTATTTAATATTTCCCTGCAATTACTTTGGTCCCTAAAGCAATCTAGCGTGTTCTTGAAGGCAGATATGACCATACATTCTTACTTTCCCTCATTGTCAAAACTTCAATCCATAGTTAATAAAACATAATTTTACTTCTAAAAATACATAACCTTGGCTTAATGAGAGTCCAAGATATAATTTCCAGAAACAGTGAAAGTAAGGGATAAGAAGTAGAGATCAATGGGGGAAACAACCTGTCATTTTAGCTGATGTCGTTTCATAAAGAGCTGTCTCTCCTGTGTATTGTATTCAGATGTTTTCCACCATAGGGTTGAAAATGGTAGATGTTTGAAGCAAGACAAATGCCTAATTCTCCTCTTTTGCCTTGTCAAATAAACCTTGTTTGTGTAATTTGAATTCAAGAAAATAATTTACACAAATCACACGTGAGATTAAGAAGCATAGCATGTCTTCTATTATTATTTAGCTACTCCAGAACCTAAATTTCAATAGGGTTCATTCAGATTATTTTAACACTGGAAAAAATATCTAGACCTTAGTTGATTTTTTTTCCTTTAAATGATATCCATATGGTTTTATATTTTTCTTATGTTTCTATCAACTTAAATATGAGGTGTGCTTCTAAAATTTCAGAATTTTTTTTATTACTTGAAGGCACTAGTATCTTATGTACAACCTCTATATTAATCTTTGGGAATCTTGGTATTACTGAAAATAAAAAAGTAAAAAAAAAAAAAAAAGATAACACCAGGTGAAAAAAATATATACTTAAAAGACTCATTGTGAGTATCATGAGAATTATACAGAACTAAGTTCCTACTTTCAAAACTATAAATATAGTGAAATCCTTTAAAATGTAACATATGTTGCATCAAATGAGAATCAGGTTTGAACAGATGTCCCCTTAGACCTGTTATATTAAGACTAAAATTACTAAATCAGCACTCGTTGTTTTTAAACCTAGGGCCATATTTGTGCCACTGATTTTCATTCAAAGCTCCCACCGACGTCAGTGGAAGATCCATGCAGTGAAAAATGGCATGATATGTATCCTAGTTTTATTTATTCCATATGTATACAGCAGTATAAAATAATATATTACATTTACACTCATTTTACTTATGTATTATTATAGCATTCACAGTAACAAACACTATAGTTAAGATTGAAACTCATCTTTTGTTATAATACCCTGTTTTCACTCACAGATAACTGTCTCAAAAATATGTTCAGAGCTGAAACTCCCTGCTTACTTTCAGCTCAACGATGTGTGGATGTGTTGGACGTCTGAGTTCTAGCGTTCAGAGATTTTTGAGTCTCCTGTGAAAATTTAATTTTTTTTTTTTTTTTTTGCATCTTGAATGCAATATTTTCACGCAACTCAAAAATATCTGGAGAGTAAAACGTCAAACTAAGCATGTGACAAGTTTTCCAGAAATAAAGTCATTTTTTTTCTAATTTTACAAAGACTTAGAAAATAACAGTGATTAGAAATACATGCATGCACACTAAAGGTATTAGAATTTTAGTCATATTATTGCCTGCAATACTCCGGCGGTACTCATCTATGGCATCCTTAGCGGATGCTATAATCTAAAACCTATGCCAAGTTTTTGAAGAAAAAATACTCTACTGAACAGTTTCACAAATTACTGTATAAGGGTGTTGTTTGACTTAGCAGAGGGGTATTTCTTGAAGTACTAACAATATATAAAATAAGTGGACTACTCCATGGTGTAAAAAATATGGAATTTTGTCACTTTCTGTTTTTCCTGGTTAAGAAGGAACATAAAAATGATGTTAAGTGCAAAGCCTTTACCACTACAAAATTAGACTTGAAAAAGAGAAAGAACCCAAGAAACTGTAATATGAAAAATAGAAGATTTTCAGAAAAATCATCAAGTATACTAGTGTTTTAAGTATTTTTGAGTTCCTTGGGTATTTGTAGCACACATAGAAATGTGAAGGGGGAAAAAAAAAACACCAGCAAGGACAAAAGCCATGCTAATTTCAGCGACATACAGAAGTCCTCTGTCCTACTCAACGTTTGCCACATTTTGAGTGATTAAGAAAAATCAACTGAAGTCCAGTAAATGATCATTGGAAGGTAAAATGGTACAACCCATGCATGATGAGAAAAGTTTATGTCAAGGATCTGAGGAATTTTTTCTTCCTCTTATTGGGGAAGCAGGAGGGTTCCTAAATTACAGATTGTCTGATGGAAAATCAGGACACAACTAAGAAATGAAAGAAAGTGGTACTAAAATACTTAAATCTTCTCCTGTTGTTCTTAATTTGCAATGTTCGATAAAGGCATTGCATTTAATATCTTCCAAAAATAAAATATGCAATATTTCCTTCATATTTTCCAAGAAGAGACGATACATTTATGTTCTTCACATAATTATATCTTCCAAGTAATTCCAATGCAATGCTTAAATATGTGGTTTAAGATGATTTCAAAATAAAAAATATGTCCATAAGTTAAAAGCTAGAACTTTACATGTGGATGAAATATTTCTAAAAATTGTCATTTGACATACCGTTGAAACATTAAGACACGATTTCCACAGGAAAATTGTTTGACTTTTACTATTCTAAAACTAACGATGTTCACAAGGAGTAAATGTCTTGACTATTCTTTTCTCAAATAATGTCTCAGTGAAATACTGTCTGATAATCTAGATGTTATTTTTCTTTTATGTGTATAAAAATTTGGAAGATTGGGTATTAGAATGACCATAAAAAATAAAAGCCTATACTACTATTCCTTGACATACTAAGTAAATGCTTATTTGGAAAACATTGATTGTACTTTCCATTTTACACTCTCCTGGTTGAATTACAATATTTTCGCCAAATTACTAAAGTCATATCTGTATTCTATTGTGACTTCTGATTTATTTTGGGTGCAAGAGTAGATTAATGACCCAATCAGTTAGTAATGTTCATTCAAATAATTTGGCCCTTCAAATTAGGTAAAACTTTTTGTTGTGTTTTGCTAGAATGGTGATACAATTTAAGAATGAAAGTGCAAATGACTCTTAGAAGTTACTATGTTGTGCAAACATAGCTAATATGCAAATATATGGTATAAAGAGTTGGTTAAAGGGAGATGGTATACAGTGATATAAAGGGTTAAATAACTCATGACAATGTCTTCAAAATAATTAATAGTAACTATTATATATAAATTGAGTATCACCTATTTTCATTTATGTAATAAAAACGATGAATGTGGATTTTTTTCCCATGATTGTAAAATGATGCATGAAAAGTTTTAATTAAAGCAGAAGGATCCAACATGATAATCATTTTCTTGTTTAAAAAACAATTAGAACAGACTTTTCCCAGCTAAATTATACATAAACATTCTTACTAAAATAGTCCTTCATTCGAAATATTAATGCAGCAAATGCCAAAAGTTTGAGGAAAGGTCACTGCTGCACTTAGTGAATGTATGTGCTTTTTGTATTACACATGACGGATTATCTTTACATTTAAAGGGTCCCAAAAGACTGGAACATTACATACATCATGTTGATTTATAAACTAGGATTATGACATATTATTATCTAATTTGGTAGCAGTAAAGTGAGTGATACCAAGATGTCACTCTAAGCATATACATTGAGAACCTATGAATTATGTATGCATTTTAATGCTAAATCAAAGAAAATTTTTCACTTAAATTACATAAAATTAGATGGAGAATATTTAAGTGTTAAGTACTAGACTATTCTTCAATATCTTTGTGCAACTCAAACTATCGCCAAATATAAGATGAGTCAAAAATGTGGGGTAGTATTTAAAAATAGGTCTGTAATTTTAACTGGGCAAACATTTCAATATAATTCTGAAGACTTTTTTAGAGGGGAATTGTTGTGAATCTGTTTGCTTGAAAGATTACTTCACATTACCTGATTGTTCCTCTCTCTTAATTTGTGTTTCAACAAGAAATAAACCACAGTAGAAAAAAAAAATATGTAAAAGAAAGGAAAATACATCTTTCTGAATTTAATAATTAACCTTGTTGACACAAATGTAAAAGGCAAGCTTAACTTTTCAAGACTCTCAGGAAGAATTTTCTCATTAATAAAACACTGGCTATATTTAAGATAAAATTTTCACACATATTACTGAAACAATAATATATCATGTTTCTATCTCCAAATTTATTTAATATTTTAAATTTAGAGATGCTTTATATTTTATAGATATTCTTTACCAGTTCAAATATTTATGTATCTCTATATGTTCATAGAGAGTTATAAATATATTTTATATTCATGTGTAATTGAGCCACAAAACTATGTAAAACAAAATTTTGTGTGAGTTAAATGATGGAGGACATCTTAAAATAGTAATCTTCAATTACATATTTTACACCACAAAATGTACAGACACCCAGGTTTTTTCTAACAACAAATACAAGTGAATTTATAGATTTTTTTTTATAAAAACTTTAAGTGATTCTAAATTCAAATCCATAGACATGGAATTAGAATCATGTAGATTGTTAGATATTTTGATAGTATATATTCAGTGCTCCATCTGATAACATCAACAGCTACATCTTTGGCATTGAAAATTCAGTATGAGTTCTTGAAAAAAATTTTGTAGCTTAGAGCTTCATTTTCTTTTAAACAAGGAAAACCAGGGTGGAACAAGATACGAAAACTGGGAGGAAGCTATTAATGACTTTTTTTCTTAGTAAGTTTATCTTTGGGACCCTGAATTACCTTTTACTTATTGTATGATGTGGACTATATGACTCCATTTAAAAACCAACTGATTTGTACCACATTTTAGGAAAATTATATAATATAATATATATATTTTATATTTATTTAGAAGCTTTGAAATAGTACAGTAAACACTTTGCAACACGGTGTATAAACTACAGAATGTCTTTGATATCTTGTGGGTCTGCAGAATACAACATTTTTTTTTTTTTTTTTTTTATGACCCACAGGTGAAAAGAACATAATCACAATCTCTCTTGTAAAGTTGGAATAGTTTGGGGAACACTTGATCACACAAAAATAATATAAAACAGTCAAGTTTAAAACAGTGATATTGCATTTATAATGCACAAATCTCCTTTATCTTTATGACTGGCTTCTCGTGGTGAATATAAACATCTAAAGGGCTCAGTGACATTTGGAGAGAGAAAGATATATAGTGCTGTAAACAGGCACACACTGATCGGAGAGGCAAAGTCAGCTAGCTGCCTCTAAAGTTTCTACAGTTCTGCACATTTCAACTCATTTCTCAGGCCTGCTGAGAGCAATTAGGTCCTATAATTGGCCACGATGACTCCGCTGGAAATCTAATACTCAGTTACACACAACTAACTGGATGGCCAAGATAATGAAGTTGAAAAGTTGATGCTTTTGTTGGTCGACTTTGTGCAAATCATGCTGCTTCAGGTAAGTTCTGTAGAATTGACTAGCATATCCTTTTCCGTGCTGTGAAAAAGAAAGAAAAATACTCTAAGAAAAGGTGGTTGACTTTGAGAGTTTTTAATTGCACAAGATATCAATGCAATTGGAAGTTAACTGTATTCCCAAGCCAGACCCAGGTAACATCAAACTGTTTCAGGGCTACTATCTTTTCTAGTAGTCCAAGTCATGCTGACTTTGGATTTCTGAAACTTTCAATTTTGTCATTTTTACACATCAGTTTTGAGTGGGAATACATATTTTATATACAAATTACCATTTATGTGGAGAATAATTTTTAAAGTAATCTGCAAAACAATCCCTACTTTCCTACTGATGCACTGTGAGTGGATGGGAAAAATGTGTGATTCTTACACTTCAACAATAATTCTGTAAAAATGTATAAGTAACTTCTTGTAAATTTGATTTAACAAACTTTAAGTAATATACATATGTAAAACAATAAATATTAACGAAAACTATGCCAGAAAGTGTTCAGGTAGTTCAAAAGTTCAAAGATGATTCACATTTTTCTGGATTTTTTTTACTTCATTTTTAAAAGTACAAAAAAACTCTAACTTTTTATGGCCTATAATTGTTTTAAAGTAAATTTATCTCCGAAAAGGAAATCAGTTTTCTCCTAAGGAGGCTAAAAGCAAAGCAAAGAAAATGATACTATCTTGTGGTCCAGTCTTAAAAAATATACTAGATTATGAAGTAGAATGCCCAAATCCAGCTGTTCAGACTTATAATGTAAGTATTGTATTCATTTATAATCATAAGGGTATTACTTCCCACGGACACATAATCTTCATAATATTTGAGCACCAAGAGAACAAAAACGGTCTCTCCTAGATCAGCATCCAACACATAATAGATGCATAATAAAAATGTGGTGAAACAGTTTAATTGACACAAAAATCATATATATAAATATCTCATTAAAAATTAAGAACCAAAGTTGGGCATGGTGGTATATACCTATAAGCCCAGTACTTGAGAGGCTGAGATAGGATGATGACAGTTTTAAAGCCAGCCTCAGTAACTTAGCAAGCTCTGGTAAACTAAGTGAGACCCTGTACCCAAATAAAAAAAAATAAAATAGGACTGGGGGTATATCACAGTGGTAGAAAGCCCCTAATTTCAATCCCCAGCAACACACACACACACACACACACACACACACACACACACACACACACACAAACACCAAAAAAAATCTGGTGAAGATTTTTCTTTTTAATAAAAGTAAGAATATATTGATCAGTTTAATCCTTTTCTCTTATATTTCCACTAATTTCAAGCAGATTATCTAATTATCTACTTTTCCTACTTATTTTTCCCTGAGCTGCCCATTTCTATTTTCCTCAAAACACGGTTTGTGGCCACTGAAGTTCGTTCACTGGACCTTCACTCAGCACATCAATTGGAACTGTAACTTATAGAAATGAAAGCGAAAATGAATATTTACAGTATTGTGTAGCAATAAGTATTGGAAGCAATAAGATTACAAAATAGCTATTGTAACTTATCTGCTCATAATGTTATGGAGAATATTTTACAAACAAATAGAAACTTTGTTCTTTTAATACAATTAAATCCTACTTTTATATGTCTGTGAACTCAAATTCCCTGCTGCATCACAAACGTGAGTTATAAGCTGAGTTACTATATTTTGTTTACATCAATCAGAACTGAAAATTTTTTGGTAGATTAGACTATAGAAATACAGAAAGTTATTCAGTAAAGAAGGCTGCAACCATAGAAATTCAGGTTTATGAGATGAATTGGAATACAGTGACTAAATAACATATTATCTCAATTGAAAACTTTGGTGGATATAAAGGAGTACTATTAATAACCACATAAGATCCTGTTCTGGCTTGACCTTCCCAGGAAATATAGTAGTGTCATCAAAATTATTACTGTTTTTCAAAATAAGCTGGAGACACTACTTAAATGTTGAAGCATTTTTTTATTTACAGGAAACAACATTTTAGTAGTTCAAGGACAAAAATAACTCAGGAATAACCTATACCCAACCTGTAAACTAATTCACTATGTGAAAAATATATACACTGAAAAGCTGCATCTTATACAAATGCAGAAATTAGCCTAACATCTGTTTATATTAGTATAATATTATTTCTTATTAGGTTTAGAGATTACATATAGTAAGAAATCTATTGGGATAAATATTTTGATGTTCATTTGATTTAATCAGGCCACAAAAAGAAAGTTATTATTTTTAAAAAGTTCACAGTTATAAGAACACAGAAATTTAGCACACTTTCTACCAAATGTCTTAAATATAAACTCAGCATAATAGACATATTTTAATTGCTGCTCAAAGTTACTTGGGCGTTGCTTTTATTTAATGTCTACCTATTGCAGGAGTTGTCTGAATAATATAATCACTTTTATCAAATTTACCTCCTCCCACCTATCTGTAATTCAAACACACAGATCCGAATAGGAGAAGTAGGAGGGCTGAAGTTGAAGGTCAGAACAAACGGATGGAAGAAGGAAGATGGCCTCCATTTCAGAAGCCAATATCAACCCAGGGAAGTGCTTCCAAGCTAGAAATGTGTTACGCTATTACTAACCCTCTACTCACACCCACTTTATTTTAAAACTTCTAAGAGGCAAGTTTAAACAGTGAGCAGCCACTATGTCTTTAGTGCACCATGGGTTAATGTTGGTCAAGTATCAAGCAAATACAAGCAAATGACACGAAGGTAACTACACTTTAAGATTAAGACCAAGGACACTGGTAAGTATTATTGTGGCTATACATTTGCCCATGCATTTTATGCAGGGAAGAGTGATTCCAATACAGTGAATTTCCAAAGCTTTCTGGTGTATGCATAGAATCATCACAGCACGCTTGGAGAATTTTTGCTTTCTCTTTCCCTTTCATAAGAGCAATTGCTTCTAGCTAGGGACCCATGTGTGAAGGAATTGGTCAACTTTATATTAGAGAATGATTTCTTTTCTAACTAATGAGAAGTAATAGGAAAAGAACTGTTTGTGTTCCTTTTTTAATTTTTCACTCACGGTATTTATTTTTTCAGAGTGGGCTGTGGAAATGTTAGATTTAAGGCACTTATCTTGATGTCTGAAGCTGTGAAAATCTCAATGGAAAAATATACTCAAATATCAATTTTCTTATAATTTAGCATATAATTTTAATGAGTGATCAATGGTGCATATTCCTTACGTTGTGGGATCCTGTTGTCTTTAATAATTTGCAAGATATTAAACTGCAGGAAAAATGAAAACATTTAGGCCAATTAAAATTCATATAAAACTAAGTACTAATGACTTATGAAGAATAACGGTAACATGTATGTTACAAATGTATTTTACAAAATTACTGTAAATGTATCAGTATTGATATTCTATTTATAATATGTAAGTGCCTGGTAAAAAAAATAATTATACAATACATTAAAGTGGCAATTTATAGTCCAAATAATTCACATTTTCATATGTGTATAGCAAGAAACACAAAGCACTCTTTATGACGGTATAAACCACAGAAGCTAAAGCAATAGATTATGCTTGTGAAGTAATCTAAATCTATTTCTGCAACTGAAAGAAAGAGACTTCAAATATCTCAAATGATTGAGACTCCATTACAGTAAAACATTCCAGAGGCTGAGATCAGAAAGCTACTGCAGAGCCCATTCAAATGTTTAATGGCTTCATGGTCAGGACACTTTTTATAGACAGGTGAATTTAGCGTGTAAGAATTCGAGCCCCTCACTCCCGCTGTGGAAGTCAGAACCACATGCCCTCCATTCTCTGGAAAGGTATGTCATAAACTTAAAGATAGTTTAGAAGTAATCTTCCAGTTAGAGATTCCTCCAGTTGAAAATCAGTTCTTTCAACTTTTCTCTGTCTTATTTTTGCTTTTTTTAATGTTTTTATTGGTGCATTGTAATTATACAACATAACCAGGTTCACAGACATATAAGCAAACATTCCCACAGGTTTTGGTGTGTTTAACTTCAGGTTCCCTCACCGCTAGGTACGTAACAGTGAGATCGACGGTGATAATTTCCTCTATCATTTTCTTGAACAATTTTTAACTATTTTTAAAAACCCTTTAAGATATTTCAAAAAAACCTTTTTTTTCTGTTTAACTCTGTATCCAGAAATAAGCAGAATCATGTTATACTTTCAGAGAATAACTACTCAATTGATCTTTTACCCTTCTATTTGAACACTTTTATATTCACTTTTACTTTTAGCATACAATAGATTGTTCAGAAAGCAAATCATGTTCTTTGCCTCACAAAAACAAATTCAAGTAGATTTTAAATAAAAATATATTTACATCTTTAGGTACATAAATTAAGAAACTTGATTATATATTGTGGCTTATTATGAACTATAAAAAAAACTAAAGCCTTCTTTTAGTATAATGTGCTATCTTTGTATCCAATAACAATGTATCAGTGAAGCATGAACTTGAGTTCTTACTTAATTTGTAATGTTCACCCTATTCTCATGCAAAATGCGCTTTTGTTGTCTTTCATCAAGTAACCTGCCTTTTTATGCTACCTTGACAAAGTTAAAGGATTATATTATATGTATGGAAATAGGAGATTAGAGGTGATGGTAATATGCAAATTTATTTGTTAATCCGGAACCAAATACAGATACATAAATACACATTTGGCACAGTATCTTTTCTATTTATTAACTTAAAGAAGGCAGGTTTTCCTGGAGTGGGGGGGGGTGCTAGTTTTTTTTTTTTTCTCTAAAAAGGGTATGGTAAGCCAAATAAGTTTGGGAACCTCTGCACCATCTCTATAAGAAATATGTAGTAAAATATTTTGATCTTGGTTTATTTTAAACGTGTGTGTGCAATGTATGCTGAAGGGGTATGCAATGTAAACTGAGTATTATTGCTATGAAAATAATTTAACAAACTTAAAAATAGCAAACACAGTTTGCTATTAATATTTATTAAATTAAAATAAAAATCCAAGGATATTTTAAAAATAACAAATTTGGCAAGCCGAGTTTTGTGAAACAGAAATGTACAACAATGAATGAGAAAAATGGCTCATTTCTAAGAGAACAAAGAAGTATACTGAGCAAAATATTCTCTTATAGACATTCTAGTTCTAGCTACACTAAGGCATTTCTCCTCAGATTGCCATGGCACTATGTGATAGAGGCATTTTACCAATTTAAAGATGAGGATTAAATGTGAACGAGGCCTTGTTTTCTAGTCTCACTGGATTTGTGCAATTGAGGAATTTACTTGGTGATCTCTAAGCTTCCCCTCAATTCAAGTAGAATTGATAAGCTGTGCAAGGTCCTGAATTTACTACCAGGAAAAACTTCAGAATTTAGTATTTTTTGGTGCTTATTTTTAAACCAAATGTTATTGCTACAAAAAGAACTTACAAACTTAAAAGTAGGAGCTTCTGTTTGCCTGCTGGTATAGTGCACAAGTACAAAGCTATACCATTACCCTTATGCTGCTCTGTGTAAGGAAGTGGGTCCTTGGCTTATCTGGATTGTTTACAGACAGAGGATCCATGATATTCCCTCCACAGCGTGTATGAGAGAGAGAGAGAGAGAGAGAGAGAGTGTGTGTGTGTGTGTGTGTGTGTGTGTGTGTGTGTGTGTGTGTGTGTAAATAAAAATTACATTCTCACAAAGGCAGTGATAGTACACGTGCAACTGGTTTGCTAGGAAATGTCTACTCTGGGTTTCTGCCACCACATCGACCACTTCTAATGTTACTAATAGAATAGACACCGTAACAGTGACTCAATTTTGTTTGCTTTAAAAAAACTGTTTATATATAGTTAATTATATTAATAGGGAGGGCTCTGAACTATGAGTAAAAGGGTAGCAATGGTTTCCTGACTTACTTAGACAGTTCCCTCTGAATACTATTATCTAAATTGATTTGAACATAATATCTAAAATCACATAGTAACCATTTATAACTTTTTCATCCAGAAACAAGAATTGTTAATATTCTAAAGGTCTGCTTGGTAAATACTAAAAGTATTAAACATTTGAACAAAAATATTTCTAAACATTTCCAAGACAATGTGCTTAAAGACAATTTTATAGACAGAGATCGAATTCAAATTCCTGGAAAAAAAATGTCAAAAATCATGCCTTAGGAGCTTGATTTTCCGGAGGGCGGGGAGGTTGTGAAACAAGGACAGAACACTACTTGGGGCTCTTTGCCATTCTGCTAGGCTCTCTTCCATAAACAATACCCTATTGCCTCTCTAGTGCCTTAAAATCAAGGATGAAGATGAAATTACTTTTTACATGTTCTGACCACGTACTGGGAAATATTTTAGGAAATGGAAATGTAGCAGACATTGCTGCTCATGTAAAAAAAATAGTGAAGAATTTGGGGGAATATGTTCTCATGCTGCAATAAAATATGGAAACATTTGTTCCAGAAATATTTGAAGAGGGCATCCTTTGCATTGACAATAAAAAAAAAAAAAGAAAAATCTTCTTGTAACATCTTCTGTAAACAATCCGCATTGTGTATCTTGCTTCAATAACCTCAAAAAATAACTTCATTTAAGTCAGACAAGTGGTTTTTGTTGCTGTTGTTTTTGTTTGTTTGTTTGCGGTACTAGGGATTGAAGCCAGGGGCAGTCTACCTCTGAGCTATACCCCCAGTCCTATTTTTTTATTCTTTATTTTGAAACCGGGTCTCACTAAGTTGTGGAGAGCCTTACTAAGCAGCTGAGGCTGGCCACGAACTCAGATCCTCCAGTCTCAGCCTCCCAAGTACTGGGATTACAAGCATGTGCCACCACACCCGGCTAGACAAGTGTTTTTATATGTAAGATTCTAACTAGATACCATTATTTTTCTTTAAAAATAAAGTTTCTTTTTTTAATTCTGGGGCTGTTAATATTTACTGACATTTAGACACTTATATTTCAAGTAGTTCCTTCAAAACAAAATAAGAAAATGAGTTACTTCTCTGTAAGATTTAATTAGCATTAATTTTCAAAGCAGAAGGCATGAAAAATGTCATGATTGGTCATTCCTGTAAACAGAGGGATTTGGCCTCAGTAAGAGGCCAACACCACAATTTCAGAATATCTCTACTTTAACTCCTCACAAAGTGCACAACTTCATTTTAATATAAAAAAGCATAATTTCCAGCAATGTAAGATGAGGAAAACATACAAAAAATGTATGAGACATTTAAAAAATATATAGCCATGTACCTAATTTATTAACCACTAACAGCCTGCTTAAACAGGAGTAAGATTTTTAGATAATTCAACAATGACATTAGTAAATTAAGCAACAGAAATGGAAATAACTGGAAAATCTTTGGGGTTAGGAAATAAAACATCTTTAACAGTATACACAAGCATATTTCAAAAAGAACTCATGCAACAGACACGACTTAGAAACTATTGGGTCTTGTGTTGCTGTAAGCAACGATATGCGTGTATCACTATAGTAGTCTGACTTTAATTCTTTTGGAAAGATACCAAAGGTATCATCACTACCCAGCTGACTATTTTGTACTGGGTGGGGTGGGTAGTGGGGTGGGATTGGAAGGGAAACATAGCAACATTTGTGTTCCTGCTTGCCTGTATCACTTTGAAACTCATTATGAAGTATTAAAAAAGTATTTAAAAATGTGTAAACGTATGGCTATTTATTTAATACACGTGATGATCTTATTCCCCTGAACATAATTCAGTTACTTCTATGTCAAACAAACAGCAGCTTAAAAGCAGGAAGGGACGGCTGGCCGGGGTTGAAAGTGCAGACACAGTGGAACTGGGCAAGAGACAGAAGATGTAGAAACTGCCCTCACCCATTACAACAGGTCTGGAATTTCAAGACTGTGGTTTTAACCCCCCGCCAAGTAGGACTGCCAGATAAAATAGAGGGTGCCCAGTACCATCTGAATTTTACATAAATAATGATTTGTTAGTCACATATGCCCCCTGAAATATTTTGGAGTTAGAATTTATTTTTATTTGTTAAATTTCCTGGCAACTCTGTCCTGAAGGCATCTGCTTCCTGAGAGCAAAGACGAGATACCAAGAAAGCAAGAACAATGTTGCCCTGTGTTTTTGGTCATTGTGTAAGAAAAGTTTGTGTAATAAGCGTTCTACACGCTTTCACCCAAAACCAATTTAAAGCTAAGGTGTCAGAGGTCAAAGGAGATAAAGAAAAAAAATTATTATCCAGAATATAAATTTATATTTGCTGGCTAATTGGCTGATTATCACCTATGTGTGCAATCTTAATCGTTATTTAAATTATTTCTAGAACAGTGCATGAGGAGAATGCAGTGTCAGTACCTGGTCTATATATATATATATATATATATATATATTTTTTTTTTTTTTTTTTTTTTTTTTTTTTTTTTTTTTTTTTTTTTTTTTTTTTTTTTTTTTTTTTTTTTTTGCAGTACTGGAGATTGAACTCAGGGGCATTCTACCTCCGAGCTACACCCCCAGCCCTATTTTTTATTCTTTATTTTGAAACAGGGTCTCACTAAGTTGCGGAGTGCCTCACTAGGTAGCTGAGGCTGGCTGCGAACCCGGATCCTCTGGTCTCAGCTTCCCAAAAGCTGGGATTACAAGCGTGCGCCACCACACCCGGCTCTGGCCTATTTTTAAACTAGTGTAATGACCGCAGTCACACCATTCAAAATGTTTGCTTTCCACAACAAGCAACCACACTGTTTTGCCCTTGCACTTCAAGAAATCTAGTCTTTACTCGTAGTTGTCTTTTAGGTCAATTCTGTTTCCTAGATGAATGTTAATAAAAAAAACTATATGAGCCGGAAAGAAAAAGATAAGTTATTTCTATGTATCACTATTACATGTTTAACCCTAGTTTTGGAGTGAGTGAAATCTTGCTTTTTTGTGTGTGAGGTATACATGGCATATTCAATAAAATGTTCTTTCTTCCTTGCATAATAAATATATTTTTAACTATTCTAAAATCCAAACCTCTGTATACATTTGGTTATAGTTTTATTCCAGATTCATTAAAAGACCTCCCTCTCCCTTTTCATTTAAATCTCGTTAGATAATAAGAGATTAAAACTGATGGGCATTGAGCACAGGAGCTATAAAACATCTACAAATGCCAAGTTATTGAAATGAGACTATACAATGCACCTTCAAGATTAAAATTCACTTCAGTTACATTCTAACTAATGCCAAGATTTAGGTCTCTAAATGATTATATTACTTCCCATAACCTTAAAGTCTATATTCAATTAGGATTCATTTTAATTATTGAAAATATTATACTACATAACAAAGTAAAAATGTTATGCTTACTATATGCTATATTTACTAGCTATGCAACATTTCACAATAAGTTCAAGAAAATATTCAAGTTTTAAGTAACTGACATCTGCGGGACCAGTAAAGGATTCTAGTTAAACAGTATTGGCAAGATGTATTGATATAAGAAAGATCTATATCATTGTTAAAGTATGACATATGTACAAACCTATATACAGTCTTGCAAAAGATCAAAGTTTTGTAATATTATTTTAAAAGAATCAGCATCTAAAAGCACCCAGTAGTTTTCTTCACACACACACACACACACACACACACACACAGCTAAGAACAAAACTGAATAGACTATGCAGCAATGGTAAGAATATAGACTTAAAAACTGTTGCATAAAACCCGCAGAAACAGAGCCTGGCGTGATGGCACGCGCTTGTAATCCCAGCATTTGGGAGGCTGAGACAGGAGGATCGGGTTCGCGGCCAGCCTCAGCTATTTAGTGAGGCCCTCCGCAACTTAGTGAGATCCAGTTTCAAAATAAAGAATTAAAAAAAAAAATAGGCTGGGGATGTAGCTCGGAGGTAGAATGCCCCTGAGTTCAATCCCCAGTACCACAATAAATAAATAAATAAATAAATAAATAAATAAATAAATAAACCCGCAGAAAGCTCTAGTTAGAGAAACTGCCTCCAGCCATGGTTATCCAGTGCTGTCAACAACTTTCTCCACATAGTCACTTGCCCACAGTCCCCAAAGCTCCCCCACTCGACCCCATTATGTTCATATTTAAGGCTACCTTACATTTACTATTGCATGTGTGTTTGTAAATGATATGCTATAGCTAAAACTAAAAAAGAAACACATTCGTAAAATTAGCAGTTGATGATGGTGAAACAAAGTTTAAGGATCTGTGAAAGAGAAAAGGATATATTAGAAGAAGAAGAAGAAGAAGAAGAGGAGGAGGAGGAGGAGGAGGAGGAGGAGGAGGAGGAGGAGGAAGAGGAGGAGGGGGAGGAGAAGGAGGAGGGAGAGGAAGAGGAGGAGGAGGGAGAGGAGGAGGAGGAGGAGGAAGAAGAAGTCAGCGACTAGTGTAGCCAGGTATGGTGGTGTACACCTGTAATCTCAATACTTGGGAGGCTGAGACAGGAAGATAACAGGTTTAATGACAGCCTCAGCAACTTAGGGAGACTATCAATAACCTAGCAAGGCTCTGTTTAAAAAAAAGGATGTAGCTCGGAGGTAGTACTACAAACCAAAACAAAAACAATAACAAAAAAAAAAAAAAAAACACAGAATAACTAGTGTAGTTAAGATCAGAATCGAAACATGAAAATCTAGGAAATATGAAAGACAATGAAATCCAGGAAAGTATTTAGGATAAAAAATGGTAAGGTTTTTTTATTGCCTTTGTTTGTTTCTTGGCATTCGGAGACTACTGTATTTGCATTATTCATCTAAATCAAGGTAGATGCCTACGCAATCTTCTTCAAAAGAAAGACACACACCTTGCTCTTTCAGGATTCTTCCTGGATTGACTCACTACTCAGTCTTGAGGCACCTATGGGCTTCACTTTGCTCTACACACAGGACTCTAAAATGAAAGCCCATAGATTCTGCTCTAAAAGGTTTTGTAGTCCAGTAGCAGACAAATAATTTTTTTACAGACCATTTTAAAGACCGCAATTATGTATACTGATCTGCAAAAAGTTACAGAGAGAATGTGCATAGCTCTTTTAATAGAAAGACATCCCTTAAACGGTAAAATGCCTTTCATCTTAACTCATGAAAGGGCAATGCCCAGGCAGATGGGAAGAGGAGTGGTTTTGGAGATAACAGTGTTCATTCCAGAAGTAGAACACAAACATACAAGAGCTTGAGGGGGGAAAAATGGTGTATCACTAAGCTGGCAAACCATTAAGTGACATAAAGCAGAAAATGTAAACATGGCTAAAATATAAAAGGCTTTAAGAACTAGTATAGATATGAACATCACTGTGGCTATAACCCAGAGCCTCTAAAACTTTAGAAAGAGAATGACAGTGGAATCTAACATCTTAGAGCAAGACTCGAATTCGTTGACAGGACCAGCTAGATGGAAAAGTAGAGAGGAATTAATCAATTTCGGTGAGAGAAACAGAAAGGACTGATTTTGGAAAACATGTAAGAAAATAACTCTGTGCTCGGAAGAGAACCCAGTGTTTATACTCATTGTATCTAGAAAGAGTCTCTTTTTCGCCACCAAATCTTCAAAATGTCATGAAACATTCTGTACTCAAAAGACTGGGTTTTTGTAGCTAGCTTAATTTTAAAAATAATTGTGAAGAAAGAAGTTGTGAAATGAGCTACTTAAAAGTGATCCACCCTACACTCTGGTGCCCTGGGTAATGTCAGCGGCAATAAAAGCCAGAAGCCCACAGAAAATGCAATGGATGATTTTCCCATAACTTTTAATGAAGAAAAATAAGGCAGAGAATGATCACAGACTAATATTAAATTCACTTTATAACTGGGAGACCAAATCTTTTTCTCTCATAAAAGATTGCTTCTGGGTCTATTCTTTTGAGAGAAACACAAGTATGTATTACCCTGTGAAGTTCTGGTCTGTAACTTAGATTAGTGAAAACACAGGGACTATTTTAATTCCAGCATTTCAAATAACATATTTTAAGAGATTATAATAATCATGTGCATTTGATCAAATCTTTCTGAAAGTAATCTCTGCTCTAGCTCAGTCTACTAGTATTTTCAGTTATAATTCTTGCTCATGCCCACTTCTTACTTCTAAATGTCGTAATTTTAAGAAATTACATTTGCTTTCAACATAGAGAACAACACTTGATAATATTTTGTGTTGCTAGCTTTCTAATCCTTTTCTACTTCTCTTGCCCTTCCCCTCCTCTTTCCCTTCCCCCTCCCTCTTTCTTCCTTTTCATTCTTCATATTCTTGCTTTTGTCTTATTGCCACAAAGATTGACAACTGCAATCATGCTTCTCTCAGTCAAAACAAACACACACCCCTAACAATATGTCCTTGCTGAGCTCTACCTGGGATTCAAGTAGTAAACTGATTACAAACATCCACTCCAGAATTAGATGATCTTGTTTTATTTATTTATTTTTTTGGGGGGGGTACTGGGGATTGAACTCAGGGGCATTCTACCTCTGAGCTATACACCCAGCCCTATTTTTTATTCTTTATTTTGAAACCGAGTCTCACTAAGTTGCGGAGTGCCTCACTAGGTAGCTGAGGCTGGCCTCAAACCCAGATCCTCGGGTCTCAGCCTCCCAAATCCTGGGATTACAAGTGTGTGCCACCACGCCCGGCCAGAATTAGATGATCTTAAATAAAAAGCATGGCTCTTTTTCATTAGTCATGAGATCATGGGGGTGAGTTAATGGACAATTTTTTTTTTCTTAATTCTATAATCTCTAAATCAGGAACAGTAGAAATACCTAATTCATATGATAAGATGGAGTTATATTGGAAATATGCATAAAATAGTGTGAGACTCACAATAAATTCTCAGTAACCGTTGCTATTCTCATTAAAGACATGCCTTAATGTATCAGAAACTCAAATTGCAAATCTTAATTTCCACCATACCTCTGGATTTATCCTATAGGTTTGGCCACCTTGAATATTTGCATCTACATATGTATTATCTGCCCCCCAGTTCTGCACTTTTGTTCACACAATTCCCTACATCTCAAATGCCCTTTGTCTCTATCAGATAATATTATACAGATAACGCCGGCACAAAAGTATAGCTCTATAATTTTTCCCATGATTATACTGAAAGAAATCTTTCCCAAAGATCCACAAGTACATTTTATCCTGGTAAAGTAAATATTTTGCTCCTCTGCTGATTAGATGAGAAACCTAAAACAGGACAGAATCATTGCAAACTCGTGCATTTTGTGAAGAGAAGAAATTCCTAATTGCAGTTGACTACAGCAATTTCACTCAGAAGCATATTAAATGTAAAAACAATTACATTTGTATTAAATTGCATTTCTTCCATGCTTGAAAGCAGCATTATTAAATGCAGGACGTTTCATCATTTTATTAAAAATGGAAAGTTTCCTCATTTTAGTGAAAATGGGAAGTTTTTGTTCTCATATGAGAAGTGAATGTAAATAAGCAAAAAAGAAGAAGAAGAAGAAGAATATTAGGATTCTTGAAAAGAAACCAGGCAATGGAACTCAGTTGTTTGCTCTTTTGTTATTCTGATAAGTAGCGATCTATAGGCAAAATGGATATCAAACTTAGAAGACAGAAGCCAGAGAATCATAAAATCATGAGAATTGCACAAGAAGCCCAATGAATACACCATAAACAGAATATAAAGGCTGGGCATTTTCTTCGGTGGTTTTCAAAAGGGGTTGTGGCAGCAACTTTTACTAGTTCTGTTTGATTTTAAAAGACAAAGATACAAAAATGTCTACAATCAGGCTGAGAGAAACAAGTTTATTATATAAGAATTCAGTGAGGAAAAGTGGGGTCAAAAATACGTAGTGTTTTATATGTCCAAATGTTCAAATATTGATCTAGATAGAGGTATCGTTGGTATATCTTTCAGAAAGATACAATATTCCCCACTAGCTGTATATTTTCCTTTACTTTGATAATTTTAGGGCACCTGTGTCTCTTACAGTGTGATACAAAAACTCTTTGGGGTAACGATATCCTGCTTGAGGACAGAATTTATGCTAATGGGCAAGTACAATTGTGAAAATATAAATGAATCATGTTGTGTGCAGATATTGATTTCTATACTGCTTAAAATTTTTGGCCTGGAAAAACATAAATCCTTTCTGTTTCTACAATCACCAATACAATATGCTACTTTGCATGCTGCAATAAAAATCTGTGGTTTAAAAAATGTGTGTTCTTTGTCAAGTTATTTATTTATTTATTTATTTTTGCTATTTGATGTAATCAACTAACTTCATTCAATGTAAATACACAAATATTGGGGAAGGGTTAAATGAGAAATGTGTGCATGTATGCCTTTAGCAGCTTGTACCTAACAAAGATGTATGATTACAATGCACCAATTTAAAAAAAAAAATTTAAAAAAAGAAATTTTAAAAGTTATAACCATCCTCCGGGACTATCATCATCATAAAATGAATAAAGCTTAATCTTTGCTTGTGCATTACATAGTTGTCTCCATAAAATCTGTTCCATTGGTTTATTGGATAAAAAGAAAAAAAAATAGAGATACTGTATTTTTAAAACATGTGTTATAAGAATATATTTATTACTGATAGAAAATAGGCATATATTGTGAAAAAATTCACTTGGAGTCTGATGTTTCTCAGGGAGTAGAAGAGAGCATAATTAGTTCTATTTAAGCCTAGAATTTTAATTTGTCCATACTCAGGCTGATATCATTGTTCCAATTTGAAATGAATATATGGTTGCCTTCAACATTTAATGAGAATTTCCTTTGGGCTAGACACTCACTGTTTTAAATATGTTAAATAATTTAATCTCTACAATGAGCTTTTGAGGATCTGTGTCACGAGTAGGAAAATGAGATACAGGAAGGCTAAAGAAATTAGAGGTCACACAGCTGCTAATAGGCTGGCTCCAAACCCTGGCAGACCGCCCTCCTAGCAAGAGTTCATAAAGCACCGCAAAACCTTCTGATATGAGGACTTGTGCAAAGACCACTCTTGTAAATATACAGTAGGCTGCAAGTCCAAAGAAATTAAGGGCACACTTGAAAAACAGAATAAAAAATGTTATATCCTAATATTAAAGGTTTCAAATTAAAATAAAGTCAAGATGGATATAAGTATCTGATGCTTAGGAAATTCTGTTCTGAAAATAATACTAAAGTATTGTCAAGAATTTACTAAGGATGCCACACTCCAAATAGGTAATGAGGTCATGCTTTAGGTACACTGTAGAGAAACATGAAAACTTCACTAGTACTATAATATGCACAGAATTTATTTATTAATTTCTAAAAAAAGACTCTCAAAGGAAGACTGGTGGTTTGCATAAGGTTTGGAAGAGGAAGGAGATACATACATAAACAAACAAACAAACAAACAAACAAACAAAAATGAAAACATTTTTGCACGTTTCTAGGATGACCCAGAACCAGTGGTACTGATGTGACCCAATCTGAGCATTTGGATCTGTACATTAGGAACAGTTCACTAACATGGAATGGGAATGTCATGGTCTTTAGCCCGATCACTAGAAATTAAGTGCCATCAAACTCCATTTACAGTCTCAACCAAAGTTTTGATAGTATTTTTAATTTTCCCCTAGAGATCTCACAAGAGTATTTCAGTTTACTTGGTCATTATACTTGTATCTTAAATCGAGTTGTTGATCTCCATATTTACACATCAGTCCATGGTGAGTTCAGTAGCCTTAATTATTTTCCTATATATCAGGCCTTGAGAACAATTATATAATATAGTTCTAGACCAAGCAAAACTGAAGATCACAGAACCTAGAATACAGTGGTGCGTGACACTAAGATATTCTGAACATCGGTCACGTTGCTCTTGTCAGTAGCTTGGAAAGACCTGCCTGGAGCATTGTTTATATTAATTTTTACAGTTTAGAGCTATTATGGGGATCCTTCATATAAACAGTGGTACTAAAAATCATAGGACCTATTGATACTCTCTGAAATTAGAAAGGAAAGCAAGTTAAATATGAACTTAATAGTATCAGAAAAAAATGACATAGATTTAACTTTAAAAAATAGGATATGCCCTATGTCACTACTTTACTTATTTCATTTAAAGGGAAGGCAATCTTCCTATATATTAAATATGTTAGCATGATTTCTATAGGAATTATGGAAACATAATTTCTATGAAGAATTTTTTCAAAGTGAGCAACTAAAACTATCAAGGTTTCAAGTTCAGTTTTATCTATGAGATGATAAATTATTCAGTACCAGGCATTTCCTAAAAATAAGGCAAGCACAAATTTTTAAAAAATTCCTAGTAGTTTCATGAGTTAATATTTTGTTATGACTTGATATATAATTAGTTTTATACCATTCCATAAGATAAAAGTGCAAATTTCCCAGAGCCTTAGCTTAATGCAAGATCTAAGGAGTTATAATTCATTCCACTATCAATGAAAGAGATTTCTACGTTGTTTACTGTAAATAATCATTTTGTCTGCACAAAATAAATGGTATTCACATAATTAAGCACATGCGAATAATTGCAGAAAAATTTATATATTTGATTCCAAAATTATTTGCTATACTTCAAGTTTCCTAGTTCTTATTCCATGATCCTTAACTGACGACACTATCACTTTGTAACAATTTGTAGAATTAGTAGTTTATGTCTTATTTCATCTATTTGAACTTATAAAATGGGACTCAATAGGTAGCTACTATTCTTATATTAAATTTAGCATTAATGTTTAGTTAACACAATTCCTCATTCGATTATTTTCCCTTTTGTTTCATTTTTCTTAAGCACACGATTAATTTAAGCTTCCGCTTTATCAAGATATGGCTACATTTAAATTGACTCTCCAAAATATCAATCCAAATATAATTGTCAAATAAGGCAGATATGGTCTGTTTACTATTTCTTTCAAAGTAATGAAAAAAGCATGCATTACTACTAAGTTTAAGGATATCAGGCTATTTGACTTTGAAACTTGACCTTGAACATTAATAAATGATTTTTTTTATTTGTGTGCCATTTCACACTGCCACCAAGGATTTTTCTTAAAATTCAACAGAAGATAATACTAAAAGTGAAAAATCCTCATGATAAAGAAATAAACCTTATGATAAACTGAATAAAAATATGGCTAAATATTTGGCAAAGAAAGATCTTTTAAATCTCTACTTATCTGTTTTCATTTCATCAATTAGTTTTATATAATATAATATCCTAATCCTCCAAGTTCTGGTGCATACTTTGATGTTATTCATTGCATATGTTTATAAATGGCATCAGCACACTCAGCTTTGCACTCAACACAACTTTTCAAATCTTTTTCTGGAACTATGATATCTTAATTTTTGTTCCTGGACATTTCATTCTTCATTGCAATTCAATGAGTGAGGTGGGAAAAAAAAAAAAAAAAACAGGCTTACAGACAACCAAAATGTTTCTTCTTCAAATTTCTAAAGAAAGAAATGCAAGAAATCATCCACGGAGCCATGGAAAAGATGGGAAAAAGACAGAACCCACACTCTCTCAACTCCCTGCCTTCATCCTCTAGTCAGGTGAGCCTCCTCACTCCTCAAGACTGAGGTTGAGAAGGGCATTTTGTGAGAAATACAACATCAAAGGGCAAGGTAGGGTTACTCCACCAAATCACAAATGGCATATGCATGCCTTTGCACCTTGTAAAACTTTCTAGTAAAATGCTGTCTTATCTTTCAGAACCAAGTACCAGTAACAGGGTCAGTGTAGTTCCTAAACTGTGTAACTTCAATTTTTCATGATGTCTAATAGAACCTTTTTTCCTCAAGGACAGATTAACTGAACACTATCTTATCTGTGTAGCATTTTAAAAAAAAAAAAATACTTAACATGCATTATATCTCCACCCCTTTTCCTCTCAATCCATAGTTCCTCAATCACATTAAACCCTCTAGGTGTGCTATTTACCAAAATGATAATCTCTTAAAGTCTCCTTTAAACACCAAGCTTGTGACTTACTAAAACTCTCTAATTTAAGCTCAAAGAAATTTGAAATACAGGCAACTCAATTTTTCTTATTCTTTTCTACTCCAATCGGTATTCGAGTTAACATAATTAACTATTTGCCTCTACAACTAGTAAGTTAAAAGAAGATTATGTTTCAATCAATATGATATAAATACCATCAAGCATTTCTGATAGACTAAACCTGAAGATAGCTCTAGATACTGAAAAAATCGATCTGACCCATAGAGAAAACATACTAATTTATCTTCTTAGCTTACACATCTGTATATATTAGGCTTTGTGGATGGTTTTCTCAATATCAGAGAGATAAATCATTAATACATTTTAGCAGAACTAAAATATACTACATTACTTAATTTATCCCAATAATATAAAGTATAAAATACAGACAAACTAAATATTGATTAGAGTTCAGAATCGTACAAACCTTGCAATAGTATTAACTGGAATTAGGAAGAATGGATTTCTTGAAATACTTCTAGTTTTTGTTATTGGACACAGTACCTAGAACTTTTTGTTTTGGTTACTGATTATACAAGCATTCTCGGTTTGTAGACATTTCTTGAGCTATACATTCATAATTTTTTGTAGTTTGCCAAAAGTATGACACCTTCATAAAAAGTTTTAAAATAAAAAAATAAAAAAAAAAACTGCTATCAAGCCGGGCGTGGTGGCGCACGCTTGTAATCCCAGCATTCGGGAGGCTGAGACCGGAGGATCCGGGTTCGCGGCCAGCCTCAGCTACCTAGTGAGGCACTCCGCAATTTAGTGAGACTCGGTTTCAAAATAAAGAATAAAAAATAGGGCTGGGGGTATAGCTCGGAGGTAGAATGCCCCTGAGTTCAATCCCCAGTAC
>PVLC010013227.1:30579-42263 GCA_004027655.1 Graphiurus murinus | reverse complement strand
GGTGCATGCTTGTAATCCCAGCATTTGGGAAGCTGAGACTGGAGGATCATGGTTCTCAGCCAATCTCAGCTATCTAATGAGGTACTCTGCAACTTAGTGAGACCTTGTTTCAAAATAAAGAATAAAAAATAGGGCTGGGGGTATAGCTCGGAGGTAGAATGCCCCCTGAGTTCAATCCCCAGTACTGAAAAAAAAAAAAAAAAAAGAGTAATATCAATAGTCAAACAGAAAACCTAGAATAAGTATATATAGTGAATAGAGCCAAAATGTAATACAGAGCATCAGTATCAAAACTGATGAAGCATAAGAATCTGTGAGCTAGAAGACAGTTTACTTATTAATGAGTGAGACAAAAACATTTAAAAATGTAAAACTCACTGGAAAAGTAAGTACACAGTTAAATTCAGAATAATCTATTATGATGGTAATGTATAAATAATGTCCTTGTATGCCTTATAATGACCAAAAAGTAAAGACCTATAATAGATAAAAAAAAAACCCAAGAAACAAAGTGGCAATAATAAGGCCTTATAAACAATCACCTTAAATGTAAATGGGTTAAATTTTCCAATCATGCAATAGAGAATGGTTGATGAATAATAATAGTAAAACTCATTTGATCTCAAGCATATACCTAAATTGAAGGTAAAGGGATAGGAAATATATTTAATAAAAATGGAAATAAAAAGAGAGCAGGAATGTGTCTTATCAGACAAAATGGCTTTCAAGTAAATAGCTGGAAAAGGAAACAATGAAGTCATTATATAATTTTTTTTTTTTTTGTGGTACTGGGGATTGAACTCAGGGGCATTCTACCTCTGAGCTATACCCCAGCCCTATTTTTTATTCTTTTTTTTTTTTGAAACAGGGTCTCACTAAGTTGCGGAGGGCCTCACTAGGTAGCTGAGGCTGGCCGCGAACCCGGATCCTCCAGTCTCAGCTTCCCAAAAGCTGGGATTACAAGTGTGCACCACCACGCCTGGCTCATTCTACAATGTTAAAGGATCAATTCAGCAACAAGATATAACAGCTATTACATACATACACACACACACACACACACACACACACACACACACACACACCCCTAAATATATGAGGTACATATTAAAAGATCTGAAGGGAGAGATAGATTGCAATACAATAATAGTAAGGTGTTCCAGCACCCCACTTTCAGCAATTAGCAGATCATCCAGGCAGAAAACCAAAGAAGAAACAGACTTAAACTACACTCCAGATCAAATGAATCTAACACATACAGAACATTCCACTCAAAATCAGCAGAAAACATCCTTCTCAATTACACATGGAACATTCATAAATATATAAAAATTTAACTACATGCTTCAGTGAATCACCAGATGATTTAAAAGAGAAGCTTAATAATTTATTGAGACAAAAAAAGAAATTTAATATGCCAATTCTTAGGGTATATAGCAAGAGCAGTTACAGGAGGGAATTCTGTAGCAATAAATGCCTACATTAAAGAGGAGAAAGATCTAAAATAAACATTGCACCACAATGAACGAGAACAACAGTAGAAATGTGAGGGAATAAACTTTTCTTATACCATCTAACATGGAGATAGTAGAAATAGGTAAGATCAGAAATGAAGACAGCTGATACAACAAAAATACAAAGGATCTTAAGAGTATTTGTACAATTATACAACCAATTGGATGACTTAATGAAAAAGATATATTCCTTGACATATAAAACCTATCAAGACTGAATTATGAAAAACAGAAAATCTTGAGAACAATATAAGAAAAGAATCAGTTACAAAAAATCTCCCAAGGAAAAGCCCAGGATCTAATAGTTTTATTGAAAAATATTACTAAACATTTCAATATTAACTAATATCAATTCTTCTTGTACTCTTCCAAACTCACTTTACTAGGCCAGCATTACCTGATATCAAAGCCAGACAAGGATACAATAAAAGTAGAAAACTACAGAACAGTATACCTGATGATGGACACAGATGCTAAAATTCTCAACAAAATATTAGCAAACCAAATACAAGAATACTTTAAAAGACCATTCACCATGTTCAAATAAGATTTATCCTGGGCATATAAGGATGGTTCAACATATTAAAATGTGAATGTTATGTATCATAGTAACATAATGGAGGGCAGAAAAGCCTGATAACTGCAATAGATGCAGAAAGATAATTTGATGAAATTCAACATCTTTTTATGGTAAGGGAAGGCCCTCAGCAAATTAAATTTAGTGGGGATGTATCTTAACATGATAAAGGCCATAAATGGCAAATCCATAGCTAACATCTCAGTTAATGGGGAAATACTTTTAACTTTTCCTCTAGGATCAAGAACAAGGCAAAGATGGCCACTCTCATCACTTATATTCAACATAGCACTGGAAGTCCAAGTCAGAGCATTCAGGCAAGAGAAAGAAAGAAGTGGCATACAAATTGGAAAGGAAGTTAAAGTGGCCCCATTTGCAGATGCAATGCTCTTATAAATGCTAAAGACTTCATCAAAAACTGTTAGAACTAATACATTCAGTCAAGTTGTAGGATACAAAAAGTAGTACCATTTCTATACACTAATAGCAAAATAGCTGAAAAATAATCAAGAAAAAATAACCTCATTTCCAATAGCTACACAGATATTTAGAAAAAAAATTAACCAAGGAGGTAAATATCTTTATAATAAAAACTATAAAACAACAATAAAAGAATTTGAAAAAGACATAAGTAAATACAAAGAAATTCTATATTCATAGATTAGAAGAAATTTTAGTTTTTTAAATATCCATATTACACGAAGCTATTCTAGGTAGCTATTGTAATTCAATACGACTCAATAAAAGTCCAATGCTATTCTTCACAGAAACAAAAGAAGCAATACTAAAATTTATATGCAACCACAAAAGATTCCAAATAATCAATCTTGAACAAAAAGAACACTACCAGACAACAATCTCTGTATAAGCAGAAGAGATTTCTCAAAAAATAAAACTACCAGTCCTATTACTGTGAATATATCAAAAGGAAATGAGATCAGTATATCTAAGAGATATTTGTACTTCCTTGTTTATTTCAGCAATATTCACAATTGCCCAGGTATGAAGCAACCTAAACATTCATGAATGGATAAAGAAACTGTGATCTATATACACAACAGAAAACTATTTCAGTCATAAAAAGATGAAAATCCATCTGCTGCAACATGGATGAAACTAGAAGATAGTAGGTAAGGCAAAATAAGCCAAAGAAAAGCAAATATGATATGATATGTGGAATCTAAAAAAAAAATTGGTTTCAGAAAAAAAGTAGAATGGTGGTTTACCAGGACCTGAGGGGGGTTGGAGAGATTTTGGTCAAAGGATATAGAATATCATTAAGCTATCAGGAATAAGTCAGAGAACTATACCATTTTGTGCAACAGATAATTAGAATACATTCTTGAAAACTACCAAGACTGGAGGTTAAATTCTCACCATAAAATATGGTAACTCTGTGAGATAATGCATTTTTAGTCATTTAACAAAATATATTTATGTATTTCAAGATGTAATGTCTTAATAAAATATATACAATTGTATCTTTTCCATTACAAAAGCTTAAACATAAAATACACAGATTAAAGCAGTATTAGGTATGTATATTTAAGCAAATGAAATGACAGAAAACTATTATCATTATTCATTGATATTTTTGATTATAAGTGTGTGCTCTATGGGGGAATTTGACTACTAATAACACATCATGTAAATAAATATGAATTTTATATTATATGGACAATGAACCGTCTATGTTGCTTTCATTTACAGTATAATTATGCATCTTTAAATGTGTGCTATATTGTCTTTTTTGTAATTCTAAATGATTATTCATATGGCTGCATATGAACAAATATTCATGTAAAATTCTTACCCTTCACATTTTGTTGTTTTGTGACACAGTAAACTTTACAACATAAATAAAAGATGACAAAATAACTAATGCATTTCAATTTTCCAGTGTATTTGTCACCACTGAAATATACTGATAAAATATTTACACATATGAAAGTAAAAGAATTAATAGCCATTATCTAAACCATAGGAATGAAAGGGACCATGAAATAGTATTTTCTGAATTCCATAATGAAAGCAGAGCCTGTGTCATTTTGTTTAAGAAAAAAAAAAGTCACCATCTTTGTCTCATGAGAAATTTCTTCTAATCAAAACCATGGAGTTAAACTTGTTTCTATTTTCTCTCCAACAACTATGGTGATAATTCCCAAGGACGGCATCTTTGCAGCTTCTCCTTGAGTGATCCCTCTGCTGCTACAGCTTCTATGCTGACTGGGTAAACAGTTCTTATATTACATTATCCTATTGAGGTAAATGTCTCAATCTTAATGTTTCAAATAAATGGCATGCTCTTTCTAGTTAGACTCTATATATTATTTCTCTTCTTATCCTTTATATCACTGAGGTTTGAGTTTTGCATAGAAGCATAAAGTTATTTGAAATGATACAGTCCTGCCAGCTCATGTATTTAAAAGGTGAAAATCTACCAAAAACTATCTGAATAAAGAAACTCAGAAAAGTTGCAGGATACAAATTCAACGTACAGAAATCTGTACCATTGCTATGAACCAATAGCCAATTATCTGAACTGGAAATCAAGAAAGTATCTCATTTACAATAGCTACAAAAAATAAAATGCCCAGGAATAAATTTAACCAAAATAGTAAAATGTCTCTACAATGAAAGATTTACAACATTGATGGAATAAATGCTAAAAAGGAAAGATATCCTATGTCGATGGATTTAAAGAATCAATATTGTTAAAATGTCTATATAACCCAAAGTAATCTATACATGCAGTGCAATTTCTATCAAAATACTAATGACATTCTTCAAAGAATAATAAAACACAATCTTAAAATTTGTATGGAACCACACACACACAAAAAGAAATCTTGAATAGCTGAAAACACAGTGAGAAAAAGGAACAAAACTCCTAGGAGACGTTATGCTACCAGATTTCAAAATATATTACAAAGTTGTAGTAATCAAAATATATGAAAGCCACAGTTTTCCATAAAAGGCATAAAAGACAATGTATATAAATTTGAACCCTCAGTCAATAATAAAAAAAGAAAACACATAATAAAAAAAGAAAACATTCAAGAAATCTGGGAAAACATCAAGAGAGAAAACGTGAAGGTAATTGGCATTTGGTAAGGTCTGGAGGTACAAATCAAGGTCATGAACAATCCTTCAGAGAAATGATATCAAAGGTTTTTCCAAAGAAATAATGAATGTTTGAAAATTCAAACAAGTTTAATCTGATTTAAACATTATATAACATAGACATATCTGGAAACATCACATCATCACATGGTACTCCATAAGTATGTACTTTTTTTTGAACTGGGGATTGAACCCAGTGACATTCTACCTCTGAGCTACACCCACAGCCCAATTTTTTATTCTTTATTTTGAAACAGGGTCTCACTAAATTGCAGAGGGCCTCCCTAAGTAGCTGAGGCTGGCAGCAAACCTGTAATCCTCTTGTTTCAGTGCCCAAGTATTAGGATTATAAGCATGCGCCACCACTCCCAGCTTAAATATGTACCTGTTTAAGGTTTTCATGTATTAATTTAAAAAGCAAATTAAGTTAAAAAAAAAAAAAGGGTAGTAATTTAAACTCATCTTTCTAACTGCCTGAAATCACTCTAGGCTCTCCCATTCTAGGATCTGTCCCACTGTTAGTTGGGTTTATGCTTCTCATCTTTGCTTCTTGTTGATTATTCCTTCACAGCGCAACAGGTACTATGAGACACTCGAGATACTAAGAGGCTCATGCAATGAGAATGACAGTGGCATGGACATTATACTACGTATATAAAGAAAAGACTGAACACAGGCAAATATCCCCGAATTGAGACAAGTGGAGGGAATGGCAGAAGTCAGAACTGAGAATCCTCACGGAATCCATAACATGCGAGACAGAGAGAAGCAAGTGAGGGAGAATGAAAAGACTAGAAGAGGGGATTTGTGCTTTCATAGTTTTGCTTCAGAATGATAAAAAAAATCATTGCTGTCACTGTGATAGTCTTTACTTATTTGATCTCATTTGACATAACCTGGGAGGGAAGGGAGATGAGAAAAGATTGATGACAAAGAAAATATGAGGACACTTATGGTATACAGATGAAATTCTTAGAATAAAATGAAAAAGGGACCATGTCTAGCATCCAGGTCTCTTGCAGAGCAAACTAGAATCTCAGACTGTCTTAAAGACATCACTCCCACCAACTACATGGTTTTGAGCTTCTGTACTCATGAACAATGTCTTTCAATTCTCTTCTCCATAATTTTTTTAAAAAAGCAACTTTATTTCACATGGTGGCATCCCAAATACTTTACACATGTTTCAAGGATAATTTTAAGAACTTATGCCTTCCCAAGTATATAATAGTCCTACCATTGATGCCAGATATTCCATTGTTGGTATATAGAGCCAAATTAGAAAAAAATAAAATAAAAATAACTGCAATTAGATGAACAGAAACAAAGGAGTAAATGACTGCCATCATATTCTCTTTAAAATTGCTCTGATAGGTAAAAGCAGATCAGAGAGTGCAGTAGTCTTAACCTCCCAAGGATCCAGTAAATAACATTTTTAGTGTTCAGCTATATTACGTTCATAATGATGATAAAATTCTTTAATAAAGCAACCATCTTAAACATTGTTTCTGATTTTAAAACTCTTGACTTCTAAACAAACCTGTGAAAAATAATTTATTTTTACATTGGAACCAGTAATAACTAAGATAGGACCAAAACACAAGAATGCCTTGAGCATAATTTGAAGAAAAAGCATGTTGACTGCAAAGTATCTTGGATATAGAAAATGCAAGATGCTAATGATGATTATCTGAGACAGTTTGATGACTTAAGCTCATTACTTTGATTCATAGCAAGCAACTCTCAGACAGATTTAACATGATAGACACTCTTATACTAATGACCCTAAAGAAACAAAGTCCAGTCTGGTTTATTAACTTGTGTTTATAGTAGCACATCTGATTTGATTTTGTGTAAGCATCCATCCGGTGTTAACCATTCATCAGTGTTTTGTTTATGTAATTTAATTTTATGCAAAGCAGACTTTCCATGCTCAATAAGCAGGTCTAAGCAATCAAATTCATCTTTATTGTTAGCCTTTAAACAATTATTAGTGCACAAATTTTATACTTCTATTATATAAAAACAAAAGTTTGAATTCAGCTACTCAATTTCATTTCTAAAAATATAACTCCTAAAAGTGCATATGATTAAATTAAAATTATCTTGAACTATTAATTCATGGTATATCAAAACCTCAAGGTAAGCTTAAATCTCAGTTCCTTAATCTTTTGCTTTAATGGAAGAATTCTACTACCTTTCTGGTCTAAATGAAATCTGAGATTTTTCATTCTGACAAGGACAATGAAATTAGAACTAGTTCAATGAATACATAGATAGAAGAGATAACATATGCCTGGATTTAGGGAGAAAATCTAGTTATTTATAACATAATTCAATGTGTTGTCCTTTCTTCACCAAAATGATGTTTTGGACACCCTAGGGAGCTTTGCAGCTATATTCACAGTAATAAAAATGATAATAAATTTACTGAGCTGACCATTTAATATCTCTCCTGTTGTGAGTACATTGCTTTATTTTCAAGGTGGCTGGTTCTAGCTGGCATACTGAGATAAACCCCATTGCAATAAAACTGTGGTTTTTAATCACATCTGTTGAATTTATTTTACCAATACTTTATTTTTATAAACTTTTTTCTATAAATTTTTTGAATCAGTCTTTTCTTAAGAATGCAGTATCTTTTTGAATCTGAGTATACCAATTGTAATTATATTTCTCATGGTTATCTAATTTCTTTAGGGCTATTTATTCTGTTACTTGATATTTTTTAAATAATTATTAATGTAAAGTAACTGCCATGCATACATAATACAAAATATTTTTGAACAAATGTTTAATAATGCACATAATAGTTCTATTTTTAGTTTGAGCAATTTTTTCTATGATGGTTTACAATTATTATTTAGTTATCTGACTTAATTCATAAATAATTTTAAATTTAAATTTGTAGAAATAAAAAAGTAATGGGATATTTCTGCTTCTACACCTTTGGGAATAATGGGTACAGGACTTGAAACACAGTGAGCAAAAGGATGGGAAAAACTTACAGTGCTTCAGTAACTATAAAATGATCTAATATTAGATTACTGGAGTGTCTAAAACAGAAAGTGTCAAGAAGAAAAAAACATTCAGAAAAAATTACTGAAATTTTTTCAAACTTGATAAATCTTAAATGTCCCCGAAGATGAGTAAATTCTAAGCAAGAAAAACATATTATAAAGAGCATATCAAAGTGTATTATTATCAATTCCTGAACTAGTAATAAAGAGAAAATTATAAAATCAACCAAATAGAAAAAATATTTCAAGTAATAACTTGAATCCACACAAAGTAATTAAGTATACAGGAAATGATAAATGTGTTGGTAACATAGACAGTCTTTTTCTTTTTCCTAAATTTCTTTAAAAGATCATTAACTGAAGCAAAAAATATTACCATGTCTTAGCCATGTTAGAAATAAAAGGCATTAAAAACAAGATTATAGAACAGAGGAGGAGTAATGGAAGCCTACCTCTAAATTTCTTATATTATTTGAGAAATGGTATATTATTCTTTTAATATAATCATGATAAGTTGAATATGCATATTGTGCACTCTGGAGTCACCACTAAAAGTCATGCAAAGGCATAAACAATAAACCAAAAACAAAGATGAAGTGAAATTCAAAAAGATACTTATTCCAAAAGAAGACAAGAAAAAACAGGTGAAAGAACAAACAATATGGAGGAAATAGAAAACAAATACCAAGATAATAGACTTAAACACAACAATATAAGTAAATTTTCATTAAAAATAAATGTTTTGACACTCAAAAGGCAGAGACTGCCATACAGGATCTAAACAAAACCTATATATGCTGGCTATAAGAAATACATCTTAAATATAGATAAGTATATAGCTTAAATTAATGAATAAAAAAATATATGATACAAACATAATAAAATTAGATTTATTATATTAATTAGAAAGAGGACCCTAGGGCTAGAATATTATAAGAGAAATGGGTGACATTTTTAATGATAAAGGAAAAATTCATCACTAATTTCCTGAGAGGCTGAAAAAGGAGAATTGCAGGTTTGAGGCCAGCCTGAGCAACTTAGCAAGACCCTGTTTCAAAATAAACAGGGCTTGGGTTGTAGCTCAGAGGTAGAATACTCTTGGGTTCAGTCTCTAGTAACATACACACACACACACACACACACACACACACACACACACACACTCCTAATTTCCTAAATGTATGTGTAATATTATCCAAATAACTAATACTTTAAAGTCCATGAAGCCAAAACAGAAAACTGAAGGAAGAGATATTCCATAATTATAGTTGATATTTCAATGGACTTTACTCAGTAATGAATAAAAGTAGACAGTAAAATGAACAAGGATATATAGTAGATATAAAACACAGTATTAGGAAAGTCAAACTAATTGACATTTATGTGGTAGTCTACCCAACAAAAACAATGCACACAATCTTTATCAGTGAAAATGAAAAAAATCAATACAGGGCATTTGCTGGGCTAAAAAACAAGACTTATTAATTTGAAAGAACTAAAATAATAGAGAACATTGTCTGATCATGAAAAACTTAAACTTAGCCAGGCATGGGGGTGTATGCTTGTAATCTCAGCACTTGGGAGGCTGAGACAGGAGAACTGCAGATTCACAGCCAGACGCAGCTACTTAGTGAGTCCCTCTGCAACTTAGTGAGATCCTGTTTCAAAATACAGAATAAAATAGGGCAGGGAGTGTAGCGCAGAGGCAGAATGCCCCTGGGTTCCATCCCCAGTACCACACACACACACACACGCACACAAAAACAAAAAAAAGAAAGAAAGAAAAACTTAAACTAGATTGAAGTACTCCCTGCAACAGAGTGGGAAACTGGCTATCAATATATAGAAGAATGAAATTGGACTCCAGTCTTTCACCCTGCATAAGAGTCATCTCAAGATGGGTGAAAGACCTAGAAATGAGACCACAAACTTTGCAATTACTAGAAGAGGGAATAAGACCAACTCTCTAACCTATATGTATTGGTAGATACCTTCTCAATAAGGCTTCCAAAGCACAGGAAATAAAACTAGGACTCAATAAATGGAATGGCATCCAGTGGAAAAGCTTCTGGACAGAAAACCATCAAGAGTCTGAAGAGAGCCTCCAGAATTGGAGAAAATCTTTGCCAGCTACTCCTCTGATAGAGGATTACTATCTAGGATATATAAAAAACTAAAAAAACTTTAACACTAAAAAACAAATGAGTAATTGAACTGAATAGACACTACTCAAAAGAAGAACTACAAATATTCAACATCATTAGCAAATCAAAACTACACTGAGATTCCATATAACTCTAGTTAGAATGGCAATTACCAAGAATACAAACAATAATGCTGACAAGAATGTTGAGAAATAGGAACTCATATATTGTTGGGGCTGTAAACCATTACGGAGATCAGTATGGAGAGTTCTGTAAAGATTAGAAATGGAACCACCATATGACCCCTCTATTCCATTCCTCAGGATCTTTCCAAAATAATTAGTCAGAATACTCTAGTGATACATCTATATCCATGTTTACTGCAGCACAATTCACCATAGTCAAATTATGGAACCAACCTAGGTGTCTGCCACAGATAAATGTATAGTGAAAATGTACTATATATACACAAAGAAACTTTACTCAACCATAAATAAAAACAAAATTACATCATTTGCAGGGAAATGGATAGAACTAGAGAATATTATGCTAAATGATATAAGACAGACTCAAAAAGTCAAGGATAAAATGTTTTCTCTCATATGTGGAATATAGAAAATAGGAGGGAAAAAAGACTTTAGATAATGGGGGAGGAAGACTACTAGAATAGTGGAAGGGGGAGGTAGTTGAGGTGGGGGAAAAGGAAGAACTGATGAAAGACTTCAAACTATGTTATGTCCACATATGAAGGAATCACTACCAAGCTCACTATTCTGTATGGGGAAGGTGGATGGCAGGGTTGTACCTGGGGAAACACACCAAGATCTGTGTGCATGTCTGTTTGTATAACTTTGAACCTCACTATAATGTATAATTATAATGTGTCAATAAAAGTATAAAAAACTTAAGAAATAAATGCCAAAAGATTTCTCAAACACTTCTATATACTTGAGCAATAAACAACAAATTGCTAAACTGATAAAAAGTAAAGTAATAGATAACTTAAAATATTTTTGCATGAATGATGAAATACATCTAATCAAAGTTTGTAGAATGGAGCTAAAAACGGTTTTGAAAGAAATGTATAATCTAAAATGCTCACATTAAAAAAGTATAAAGAACTCATTTGGGAGGCTGAGACCAGAGGATCCGGGTTCGCGGCCGGCCTCAGCTGCCTAGTGAGGCACTCCGCAACTTAGTGAGACTCGGTTTCAAAATAAAGAGTAAAAAAATAGGGCTGGGGGTGTAGCTCGGAGGTAGAATGCCTCTGAGTTCAATCCCCAGTACCGCAAAAAAAAAAAAAAAA
>PVLC010013227.1:0-30479 GCA_004027655.1 Graphiurus murinus | reverse complement strand
TAATATAATCAATAGAGTTTGAAGTCAGGTATTGTGATACCTCTTGCATGGTTTTTATTGCTAAGAACCACTTTGGCTATCCTGGGCTTTTTGTTTTTCCAGATGAATTTAAGGACTGATTTTTCTATGTCTGTGAGGAGCGCCCTTGGTAATTTCATGGGTATTTCATTGAATGTGTATATCAGTTTTGGGAGGATGGCCATTTTGATGATATTTATTCTGCCTATCCAAGAGCACGGTAGATCCTTCCATCTTCTAAGGTCTTCATCGATTTCTTTCTTCAACTTTTTATAGTTTTCCTTATAGAAGCCTTTTACCTCCTTGGTTAGGTTTATCCCTAAGTATTTAATTTTTTGTGGTGCTATTGTAAGTGGAATTGTTTTCTGGATTTCTTTTTCAGTGGATTTATGGTTGGCATACAGAAAAGCTTCTGATTTTTTAAGATTGATTTTGTATCCGGACACTTTGCTGAATTTGTTGATCAGTTCTATAAGTTTTTTGGTTGATTTTGTTGGGTCTTCTAAGTATACTATCATGTCATCTGCTTCAAACTCTACTGCAAAGCCACAGTAATAAAAACAGCATGGTATTGGCACAAAAACAGACACATAGACCAATGGAACAGAATAGAAGACTCAGAAACAGACCCACAGGCTTACAGTCAACTGATTTTTGACAAAGGAGCCAAAAATATACACTGGAAAAAAGATAGCCTCCTTAACAAATGGTGTTGGCAAAACTGGTTAACCATATTCAGGAAATAGAAATAAACCCCACTTTATCACCCTGCACAAGAATCAACTCAAGGTGGATCAATTAAGCCAGAGACCTTGCAGCTACTTAAAGAGGGCATAGGACCAACACTTGAACACATAGGCACAGGTAAAAACTTTCTCAACAAGACCTCCAAAGCACAAGCAACTCAAAGGAAGATCAATACATGGGATTGCATTAAACTGAAGAGCTTCTGTGCAGCAAAGGAAACTACCAAGAACCTCAACAGAGAGCCTACAGAGTGGGAGAAGATTTTTGCCAGTTACTCTTCATATAGAGGTCTAATATCTAGGATATACAAAGAACTCAAGAAAATCACAGCCCAGAAAGCAAATAACCCAATCAAAAATGGGCAAAGGATCTAAATAGACACTTCACAAAAGAAGAAATACAAATGGCCAATAAATGTATGAGGAAATGTTCCACATAATTGGCAGTCAGAGAGATGCAAATCAAAACTACCCTGAGATTTCACCTAACTCCAGTCAGAATGGCAATCATAAAAAACACGAACAACAGCACCTGCTGGCGAGGGTGTGGAGAAGTGGGAACCCTAAGACATTGTTGGTGGGATTGCAAACTTGTGCAACCACTGTGGAAAACAGTATGGAGGATCCTCAGACGAATGGGAATGAACCTACCTTATGACCCAGCAATACCACTTCTGGGTATATACCCAAAAGAATGGAAACCAAACTATCAGACCGATGCATGTGTATCTAGGTTGATAGCCGCACAATTCACAATAGCCAAACTATGGAAGCAGCCAAGATGTCCATCCACAGATGAATGGATTACAAAACTATGGGATATGTACACAATGGAATTTTACTCAGCCATAAAGAAGAACAAACTCATGTTCTTTGCAGGGAAATGGATGCAACTGGAAAACATTATGTTAAGTGAGATTAGCCAGTCACAAAGAGTAAAGAAGCATATGTTCTCCCTAATATGCGGATGTTAGGGAGAAGATGGGGCATAAGAGGGTCCCCAGATGAAAAAGTAGAGACCCTCGATAAACAAAGAAGTAGACTTAACCGAAGGGAATGGACGGGGGGTGGGGGAGGAGAGCATCCTAAGGCACATGATGTACTTACACAATTATATCAAAGTCACCCACTGAACTGAACTTGAGAGGGAGGGAGAGCAAGGGAGCAGGGTGGGAATTGGGGAAGGGATCAGATAAGAAATGTCTGCACACATGTCGTTATCAATTTGTACCTAACAAAGATGTATACATACAAAGCATGAATTATTACAATAAATTAATATATATATATATATATATATATAATCAATAAACCTCTGAGCACAAGAGAGGTGGTGATGGAAGGAATAAGAGACTGCACACATCAGACAGAAATGACCAATATTAGCAATATCAGGAAAGAAAGAATGGACAACACTATAGATCCTATGGACACTAAAAGAATAATAAACCAGGAGAATTTCACTCAAATTTTGCTAATACAATCAGTAACTTAGATAGTTAATAAAATTCTCAATTGACACAATATATTAAAATCAACATCAGAAGAAACAGAAAATATTAATAGCCCCAGAACTATTAAAGAAATTGGTTTTATAACTTTAAGGTCAAGCAAGAAATATCTAAGCTTTCATGTTGACTGGTGAATTCTATTTAAGAAAACATAATCTAATATAAAATAAATTTTAAAATCTTATATAAACTACATGTTTGGATGTGTAAAAAAATCAACAAGTCAATTTAGGCAAACAAATATATATGGTATCTGATTTATAATGAGTCTACTTTTGTCTTTACAATGTGTTCATCTGGACATAATTCCATTATAAATTGAGGAGCATAAGGGTTTATGATGGATTAACCAATGATCCTTTCAATTTATGATGGGTTCATCAGGATATAACCAAATTTGAAGTTAAGGAACACCATCATTAAAAGAAAAACATATAAAATTATCACTCATAAACCTAGATGCAAATTCCTTGCTAAAATATTTAAAAATGTATTCTAACACTGTATATAAAGGATAATTCACTATAAGTTGGATTTCAAGAATGTAAGCCAAGTTTAAAAGAAATTTAAGAAATCAATATAATCATTTAAGAAATCAATATAAAATCAATATAATTATACAATATCTAATTATACAATAGAAATCAACATACTATCAGAGTAAGGAAAAATAAAAATATTAGCAACTAAATAGATGCAGAAATAGTATTTGTCAAAAATAAAACCCACACCTTCAGAACACTAGGCAGAGAAGACAATACTCTCAGCCTGACAAAGGATATAGGTAAAATCCCTACAACTTTATACTTAATGGTCAAAGAATAAGAACAAATACTCTCTCTTACAACTGGGAATGAGGCAAGCCTATATGTTATCAGTATTTCCATTCAACATTGTATACTAGATAATGTGATAGGTCAAGGATAGCAAAATATAAGACAGTCATTATTGCAGATAACATGATCATGTATATAAAATTCCTGAAGAATTTACAGAAATGCTACTAGAACTAATCATTTCACTTAGTAGGTTTTCAGGACATAGATCAACAATGAAAATCAGCATTTTGTGATTACCATCAAATGACAACTAAAAAGGAAAACTGAAAGAGAAACTAGTTGTAGCTCCTGTTTTAACAAGACTTTTATCTGAAACAAGTTGAGGCTTTTTATAACTTAATAAGGAGATGAATAAATAAAATTCTTAAAAAGGATAACCAGAGGACTTTCTTTTTCTAAGATGACATACAAAAATATTAGAAATCATCACTTCCATATTTACAATAAGAAAAATTCCATGAGTTGTGTGCATGTATATTCCTATCACACTGTACATCAATATTATGTATAATTATAATGCACCAATAAAAGAAAAGAAAACTAAAATGAACTAAAACTAACAACTCTTCTTAGATCCATCAGAGAACTGAGGTCACCCAGCAAACCACAGCCCTGAAAACTGGAGTCAGATACTAAGAATGACAGTGTTCAGAGAACAGAAGTCCTCACCTGGAGCCAGCCTCAACAGGGACCCTTCACTCTAACTGGCAAATTCCTGGGGGCCTGCTGTAGACTAGCTTGAGAATTAAAAACTGTGAGAGGACCTAGTCTTAGAAAGGTCCCTACTTTTTTTGCAAGTTTTATCTCCAAGAACTATTTAGTTTGAATATGACCAGTGCTTTCTGTTTTCTCTAAAATATATACCATTTGCAGGAAAATGGACAGAACTAGAAAATATTATGCTGAGATCCGCAAATCTTAGAAAATCAAGGGTTGTATGTTTTCTCTCACATGTGAAAGCTAGAGGAAGAAATAGGAAACAAAAGAGACTTTACATTAATGAGGTGAGAGACCAGTAGAATATTGGAAAAGGATTGGAGAGGGAGATGGGGTGGGGAGAGAGGAGGACTGAGAAAGGAAACAGGTCAAATACTGTTATGTTCACATATCAAGACATCACTACCAAACTCATGGTGGGATGTGGAGGGAAATACACCAGTGAGTATGTACATGGATGTGTGTATCATTTGGAATCTTATGATGATAAGTAATTACAATTCACCAGTAAAAGTATAAAGGAGTGGCAGGCATGGTGGAACATTCCTATACTCTCAGTACTTGGAAGGCTGAGACAGGAAGATGACAGGTTTGAGGACAGCCTTAGCAACATAGAGACTTTCAGCAACCTAATGAAACCCTGTTTCAAAATAAAACAATAAAAAAACACAAACAAACAACAACAACAACAAAAAAAAAAAAAAAAACAGGGCTGGGGGTATAGGTTGGATGGAGACCGCCCCTGGGTCCAATTTACATCATACACACACACACACTAAAAAGAGACATGTAAGTTATTCTGCCCCTGCACCTTGTCAATCAAATGACCTCAGAAAATCAAGAACTAGAACCACATATAAATAGTTGTCAATGCCTTTATCCAGGATCTTAACCCCAGAGTGTATCTTAGCACACAAAAACAAAGGACATTAAACCTGTGACATTTCTACCATTAAACTCATTAAAGTATTAGCAATACACATTTTATATTTGATTTTCTCAGTTAGCTAACATACCACAATATGACCATCACACAGTGTGTTTGAGTTAAATTTGAAGTATTTTCCTGGATTATTAAAACGGCTTGTAGGACAAGTTAATGTCATGTATAACATGCCTGGCTAGCCAAAAATCAAATGAACAGAAATATGGGTTAATTTTTATATAAGCAGAGAGCTTGGTGCAATTCAAAGTTATTAAACTAACAGTATGCATTAAATATTAAACTCCTATGAAGATGTGATACAAAGTCTGTTCTAAATATATCATTAACCTAATTTCATATGGAAATGACTAAGTATCTCAGTATTATAACATAGGATCTGCTTGGACTTTCTTCCATTCATTCTTCAGTCTTAGTCCAAAATAGATCTGACTGAACTTTAGAAGAATATTAAATTGTTCAGAAAAGAGAATGCTTCAAAGAGATATATACACCTCTACACAAAAATAATGTGTGTGTATGTCCTGAGGCATATATATGCATATACATATATATATGTATATATATATATATGTATTAGCTATGAATTATATATGTAAGATGATTCCACTTGCATCTAGAAAAACATTTTGCCACTTATAAAAAGTGTCTATTAAAATATGCACCAGGGAAAATTGAGTCTCTGCGAATTCAAAGAATGGCTTCTCTTGGTACAGTCACATTAAATAAATTAATAAAACCAGAGAGGACAAGAAAATGTACTCTAAATTTGACTTGTTGCATTGTGTGTGTGTGTGTGTGTGTCTGTGTATATGTGTAAAAGAGAGAGAAAGAGAAAGAGAGAGACAGACAGACACTAGGGACTGAACCCAGGGGTGTTCTACCTCTGAGCTACACCCCCTGCCCTATTCTATTTTTAATTTTGAAACAGGGTCATACTAAGTTGCTGAGGCTGGCCTTGAACCTGTGATCTTCCTGTTTCAGCATTCCAAGTACTAGAATTACAGGGTGCACCACCACACCTGGCTCTGCTGCATGTTTAAAAGGAAAGGAAAAAAAAAAGAATTTAACCAGTGCTTTTGTTGCACTCTTTAAAAAACATTATTTTTGATAGAACAGTTGGATTTCTCTTATGAAATGTACTTATTTTTAAGAAAAACTTTAACTCCAAATGTTTTAAAAATATTTAAATGTGCCTCTTTTTTTTTTGGACTGATGTGTTTCCACAACATGGAAGATGGTAACCCAGGGTCTTTCAATGTATTTTGGAAGGGCATAATACTGAATTCTCCATTTTAATGGCATAAAGAATGATTTGTGGCAGGTGAATATGGAAGATGAGGGTTCAAATCCTAATCTGTTCCCTAGGTCTGCCTTAAATTGATCAATCTCCATTTTCTTTCTTCATGTGTGAAATGGGGATAATAACTCTTGCTTGAAAGAGTTGCTAGGGAAGCCATAAAAAAAATGTGAAGCTACTTTTTTAATCCTTTTTTTCTTTTTGTTTTTTGAACTCAGGGACATTCTACCTCTGAGCTACACCCCACATTCCTTTTTTTTCTTTTTTTCTTTTTTTTTTTTTGCGGTACTAGGGATTGAACTCAGGGGCATTCTACCTCCAAGCTATACCCCCAGCCCTATTTTTTATTCTTTGTTTTGAAACCGGGTCTCATTAAGTTGTGGAGTGCCTCATTAGGTAGCTGAGGCTGGCCGCAAACCCGGATCCTCCGGTCTCAGCCTCCCGAATGCTGGGATTACAAACGTGTGCCACCATGCCCGGCTCCCACATTCCTTTCTTAATTAATTAATTAATTAATTAAATTATTTATTTATTTTTTTCTATTTTGAGACAGGGTTGTCTCACTAGATTTCTGAGGGTGTTACTAAATTGCTGATGCTGACCTTGAACCTGCAATCCTCCAGTCCCAGCCTCCCAAATACTGAGATTCAGGCATGAACCACCACCCTTGGCCATAAAGCCACACTTAAAATGTAGCTTAGTTTGAAAATAACATTGTTATTTGTGTGTGTGTGGGGGGGGTACTGGGTATTGAACCCAGGGACATTCAACCTCCAAGATATACTCCCAGCCCTATTTTTGTTCTTTAGTTTGAAACAGGGTCTCAATAAGTTTCAGAGGATCTCACTAAGTAGCTGAGGCTGGCTGCGAACCTGTGATCCTCCTGTCTCTGACTCCCAAGTACTGGGATTACATGCCCGGCCCACATTATTAATTTTTAAACTGTTATTTTCACCTTTATTTGAAACTATTTCTTATGTGAAGGTTTTTAGACTTGTTTCCTTTTCCTTTTCAAGACCTTGGTATTCTATTTGAATGCATATCTAGCCTGTGCTGCTTTTATTTTAAGAAGTATACACTTAAAGGTTTATATCTAGAAACAACTATAAATAAGCATTTCACTTATTAATAGAATAAGGCAGGAATCATATTTTCTTTTAATCAACACCAGATTTGCCCCAGGCTAGGCCATTTTAGACTTCTCAGCTCCCTATAATAAGTATCACTGTTCCATATTTCATGTTGGTGATTTCCATTTAAAAAATGACTGCCAATGACAATTAAAATAGGAATAAAGGCATCAAATTGAGTTCCAAGAGTGACAAATAAAGCAAAATTTATGTTGTAAAAATATTCAAGTTAATTAAGGAAAAAGCATTATAAAAACACAATCTCATAAAACTCTCTTAAAGGATTGCAATAAAAACCCAGTGCTCAAAGTGACAGAAACCTTTTTGGTCACTTGATACCCATAGTTGAGATGCATCTCAAAATATTCTTCTTCTCAAGGAGTATACTTTTCCAAAGATCTATAAAGGTTAAACTTTTATATAATTTGAGCATTTTTATACTTTCCTCCCCTCAAATTCCATTCATTGGACTCTCATCACCTTAATAAAGCATATCCCAAACTAGGCAGAAGAGCCCTATCAGGAAAGAGGGGGTGAGTTACAATTGTGCCTTGACTCTCAAATAGGAGACACTTATCTTTGGGGACCTCCTGTGGTGCTATTATCTAACAGGCACATTTTGGTGCCTTTTGCATTAGGATAGAAAAGATCCTGTAATTCTGGTATGTTTAATCTTCGATTTGGAAATGCTCAGCATTGGAGACAATAGATGTAAAATTAAGCTGTATCCTGAGAACCAAGATGTTGACTCATCCTTGATTTATTTCTTTTCTGTAGTGCAGTTCCTTTAATGGATGGATGTGTAACCCACACACCCACCTGTCTTCATTACCCTATTTATTCAGCTTCTTTTTGCATGCAAGCTTTTCGGAGAAGCTTTGCTTTTCTCTCTGGTGATTATTCAAGACTTTGTCCTGGCACTGCTTTCATTCTCTGTAACGTTCTGCAAGATCTCTCCTGGAATTGTAGTCTGTGTGTTATCATTGTTCAGTTACAAGCCAATGACTCCCAAAGTTACATCCTTAGCCTAGTGATGTCTGATAAGCTATAATCTACAGACCTAAATATTAAGCAGCTTACTGTGTACTTTAGTTTCAACTTCCCCAGACTCTCGAGTGCATCATATAAATTAGAGAATCCATTCATATCTACATTGGCCAATCTCTCCCTTCTAGTCTTCAATGAATGGTATTTGCCCTTCTCCCAGGCGCCCAAGTCTGAACCCTGAGTATTTTTCTCAATGCCTTTTTCTTGTTCACTTCTTGCAAGGAATTGCTAGGCTTGGCCGGTCTTGCTACTGCTTTATGTTAGGTCGTCACCTACTTTTGTCTGGCTCATTTTAGAGCATCTCCATCACACCCTGCCTGCAACTGCATTGCTCCGCTAAGTGCTCCTTCCTAAAGCTGTCGTTAATGGTCTTCAAGCACTGTGTATCACCTCATGTCAACCTCCTGCTTAAAATGCTTCAGGGGTTTCTCAATTACCTTAAGGTTAAAAATTCAAACTCATTAGCATGACATTATTAAAAAATCTGATCTCTGCCCACCAGTCTAACTCATGTCTGACTATCCCCTACTATCACCTTGTGCTAGAGACCTAACAAAGTACTAGACTTGCAATTCTTTTCTGCTTTTAGTCACTCTCTTCTCTTGGATCAACTTTTCCCACTGCCTAGAATGTTCCTGGCCTCTTGTTAATCCTCTTATGTGTTATGAATAATTCTGTTCAGATGTAATTTCCTTGGTAAAGTTGTCTCTGACCTTCAGTTTAGTCCCACCACTTAGCCTAGATTAGGCAACCTTCCTGGAAGCTCTGACGTTGGGAAGCTCTCAACAACTGCAGACTTTATTAGGAATGGAATCCACATGCCAGGCCTTGGGCTAGGACCTAGAGAAATATAAGAACTCCTCCTCCTATGAGGCACTTTGACCAAATTGGCCCCTTTTGCACTGCGTCATGTTTTGGTTTTGTGTCTATTTTGTTATACGATGAGCTTCTTGAGGAAATTTTAGTCTCCAAATAGATTCTGCTTTTACACATATATGAAAAATGATTTTAGGAGCCTTACAAATCCTTGGACCAGTTTTGAAATAAGCATGCCTATCTGAAAGTAGGCAGAGATATTATCTACATCTTTGTGGTGAAAATCCTTCCTAACATGCTCCTTCTATCTCCCTTCACCTCATATCTGTTAGAATTTTGGCAGAAGCCCAAGCTGTAGCCAGGCATTGTTTATGTAATGCCTCTCCTGAATACATGCCCTGGCTGTATCAGATTTTCTATTAAGTCAGTCCTTATCTCTGATAGAATACTCAACTTGGTTTTCTTATTTTGCATTCCAGTTGCTTTAATAGACATCCTAGAGTTTTCTTATCAGCCTCTCCTGGAGCACCCATGACAGCTATAAACCATTTCCTAGCTGGGCTTGCTGCAGGCCTCAAAGTACCATGCCATGACAGTATGGCTAATCAATTCATGCAGCAAACATACTTCTGAATTTCTGATGGGAATTGAATAGGGAGTTTCATAGAAGAAAAGATCTCAGAGCTACTAAAACACATTTTGTTTTCTCCTAATCAATGCTAGAGAAAGTTTGAGAAAGCATTTTGTTGTTATTGTTGTTCTTAACAATTGTAAAGAAAAAATACATTTTCCCATTTCTTGCCTCAGGTAAACAGTAGTCTTTGGAAATGTTTTGCATAAAACGGCTCTCCAAAATGTGGGTTTGTCATTAGGTATCTGAATTGTCTGTACCTAGGAAAGGGGAGGTGAGTTTGGAAATGTTTCTACACAGTCCATAAATGGCTCCCAGCTGTTTTTATAATGGTCTCTTTCCTTGCCGAGAAGGTGAACATCAGTCACCTACTTACGCGACAATGTCCCTGAGACTCTGGAATCATGTATAACTGTACAATGTTCCCAAAGGGTCTCCAAAGAGCAAACAAAAGCTTGAACACTTCACTGCTATGTTATGCTTTAGGGATTAGAGGAGACAGATAATAGAGGAAAGAAAATACATTTTCATACATTATCTCAGACAATATTACCTACTCAAATAATTGATTAAAATATGAAATACAGACAATACAGTATTTCCACTAAACCGTGTATCCATATTAACTCAACTCACTCTCCTGTGATTCTTATTGTACAGGATGCTGAAAGACAAATATATCAAACATGACAGTATGGTACTATATTTGATTACTAAATTTCTCAAGAATACTTTATTTACTATTAATAAATATATTGGTAAATTCTTTTTTCTGATTAAACCCAGGGGCATTCTATCTCTGAGCTACATCTTCAGCCCAATTTTATTTTTTTTATTTTGAAACATGGTCTCACTAGGTTGCTAAGGCTGGCCTTGAACCTGTAATTCTCCCTTCTCAGCCTCTAAGAACTAAGATTATAGGTGTATGTCACTTCTGCCAGCTAGGAAAATTCTTAAGTGACTACTTTTACATTGTGGGGTATTGAGAATCCAAAATCATTAAAAATAGATACTTCTCATGCTCGCAATGAACTTATAATATAGAAAAGAACCAGCATGAAACATTTTTCACTTAAATATGTAATTATAATGAAGGAGGATCCAATCATTTGCTTAACTCCATTTTGTATCTCTGAGATCTATTCTATTCTGTGGTATACATTCCCTGTTTATCTTAAATTCCAGGTTACATGTCTGCTAGATAAACATCTTATGATGAAAAATGAAACTGCCCACCCTCCAAGCAGTTTCCTTGGCTCTATACAATTTGTCCCAGGGTACTGATTGGCAAGACCATAGCCTGACCAAGATTGCTAAGCTATGTAAACACCTTGGCCTCCTACCTTTGCTCCTTCCCTATGTAACTCCAAAGTTATTATTGACACCTCTAAGACAGTACTTAGATCATTAACCCCTCTATCTTCCTGATGCAGCCACACTGAAAATCAACGCTTTTCTGTGTCACCACTACTTTTCTGTCTAGTCTGCCAGGACCTCTGTAGCCAGGCCTTTGGCCAAGACTCCAGTAACAATAACAAGTAATTATAAAGCATTGTTATTAATTATCATAAAGTAAAAGAGTAAAGAGGTACTAAGTGTGGTGGCACATGCCTGTAATCCCAGTAGTTGGAAGGGTAAGGCAGGAGGATCGCAGATTTAAGGCTAGCCCTAGTAACTTGGCAAGACTCTCAGCAACTTAGCAAGACCCTGTTCCAAAATAAAAAAACAAAATAGGGTTGGGGGAGTAGCTTGGAAGTAGAATGCCCCTAGTTTCAATCCCCAGTACCACAAAAAAATTAAAGAATAAAGAGAAGAATGCCAAATATAACATGCTAAGCAGCTTTCTCTCCTTGCCTCCAACCTCAGCATGGATGTGCAGAGGAGTGACCTAGAAATGGTGTGAACCAACAGTCTCACGGCCCCAGCACAGGCAGAGCACTGCTGTTTTGCTAGAGTCAAGGTCCATCGGTGTGTTAGCCAGAAACCAGCTGGGAAGCACCCTGCAGTCTGACAGCAGAGACGCCCCCTGCCTTGCTCCACAGGACTGTATTTTTGGCCACTGCCCAGGAAGGTCTGCTTCCATTCTATCAAAGGAAAACAACATTTGTTGTGGAACAGAAAGGCTTAAAACCTAGTCTTGATGCTTCCTGAGACTTTTTCCAGACTGCCTACAATAACAAAGCATTTTTTATATGTCATTCTTCAATTCCAAACTCATCCATGCACATTATCCAGCTTGAGTCTCACAACCACCGAGGTGGGCAGAGTTCAGCATTCTCATTGTATACTATAAGAGAAGCAAGGCTCAGAAAGGTTACATATCTTGTCCTACAGCACACAGTCACTGCATTACAGTGCCAAGGTTCAAATCCAGCTCTCTCCTGTGTCAAAAGCAGGAGCTCTTTCCACCATGGCCTGATGCTTATTCCCTACTTACTGAGGGGACTGCTTATAACCTAGCTTTAGTGGCCACCTGGTTTTGGAGCACCTGTATGGTTTGGACCTGAAATTCCTCCCAGGGGCTCATGAGTTCAAAGGTGGGGCTCTGTGGAAGTGACTGGATCATAAGGGCTCTGATGTGATCAAAGGATGAACCCACTGATGGCAGAATAGACTATACTGGAAGGTAGGGCCTAGTTGAAGGAATAGGTCATTGGGGGTGTGTATGGAGGCCAGCCTGCTCCCCTCCCCTCTCTGCTTCCTGACTGTCATGAGCTGAGCAGCTTCCTCACCTCAGGTCCAGGGCATTGGAGACAGCCAACCATGGACAGAGTCCTCTGAAACTCTGCATACAAATAACCTTTAAATTGTTCTTGTGAGGTATTTCAGTCACAGTGATGAAAAGCTGACTAACACAGCACCTCAGGAACAATTCTTGTATCTCTGGAACCTAATTGTGGTAAGCAGAATGTGGGCCACAAGGAATGGTTATGCTAAAAGTGTCTTTTGAAAGAAGGAAACTCAAATGCCACTCTGTTTATAAGATGAAGGTCTGGAAAATTGAGAAATACAAAGCCAACCTCAGAAAGTGAATGTGTCTGTTTTCTCTCATATGTGGGCACTAGAGAGAAATTGGGTAACAAAGGGGACTTAAAGAGAGACCCCAAGTGGATTGATAAAGAGGGTTTAGGGGAGGTGAGGGGAATCTTGATGAAGGAAACAGTTCAAATAATTCTATGTGTGTGTGTGTGTGTGTGTGTGTGTGTGTGTGTGTGTGTGTATATATATATATATATATATATATATATATATATATATATATATGAAGTTGTCAGTACCAATCTCAATTACATGTATGGGGAAGAAGAGGGAGTGGGGTGAGATATGGAGAGAAACACACCAAGTGCTGTGTGCATGTCTGTTCCTATCACTCTGTGACTCATCATGATGTACAGTTGCAATGCACCAATGAAAGCACATTTAAAAAAAGAACAAGATAACAGAACCTTGAATGAAATATCTATAGGAAGCAATACACCGAGTAAGAGAAAGTGAGGAAGAATGTTTTTGTTAAGACAAGAAAGTTGCTGTCCTAGTGACAAATCTCATTTTAAAAATCGAGTATTTAAACATTTCAGGAAGGTAGATTATTATAGCAATGTAAAAAAATTTGAATTGAGGGTAAATTATTTTGAGGGAAAAAAATCCTTTATGTTCCTCCCAGTAGCTTATATAGGGACCAGAGTTGAAGTATTAAAACAGTGGTCGCAGGTAGCTTTTGCTCCTGTTTGGCAGCAGGGACAAGAAGAAGGGCTGTGAGCTAGACTTATGCTTTGCTTTAACATACCTCAGACTGCACTTGGAATCAGCCCTTTGTTTTTTGTTTTATTTTCTGGCTTGTAACATGTGTGCAGGGAGCATCGTTTTTCTCAATTAGTATGTGCTTTTTATTTTTCTTAAGGGACAGAGGTAATGCTCAAATCAAACCAGTGTGCACTCAGTATGGAATGCTCAGTATGGAAGAAGGTGACCTTGGAAGCAGACATGAGTATTCTGCATCTTGGCTTCCATGTTTCTGGCCTGAGAGAACTTGGGGTGCGAGGATAGTTGCATGGTTTGAAGAAAAAAGTCTGAGGTCAAGCTACCCAGTGTTGAATCTTGGCTCCACTACTTTTCTCTTTGTCTAAAAGGTAATTATTTAACTTCTCATATCTCATCTCCAAATGAGGATGAAGGATTTTTTTTTTATTCTTTTTCTTCACCTTTCTTTCCTTTCTATCCTCTTTCTCTTTCTCCCATTTACTTCTTACATGACATCAAACCACCTTCTTTTCTTTAAGGAATCTTCCACTTAGGAATATCTCCACTGCGGTAGAAGCCAAAGAGGTGAGCTATCTTCTTAGCCCTCCACACTGTGGATGAGATGCCAGTGTGCGAACTTAAACTCTGCCTCCTGAGACTGCTTCTGAAGGGAGTAGTACACACACAGAAGGAGAGGCTGAGAGTCCAGCAGGGCAGAGTGGGGCATCCAGAGCACCGAAGCCGGAGCAACATCTGCACTGCCCACCCAATGGCCTGGCTTCCTGCCCTGTCCCTCAGTCTTCCTGAGCTCTCTCAGTTAGTTTCCTTGTATCCATCCAATAAATTCCTTCTCCAAGCTAACTACAGTCACATCTATTATTTTCCTGTAAGAATACTGAGAGATGAGATGGAGAAAATAATACAGTTGTAGGGACCAAGAAGGATGGTGCAGGCTAAGCCCAAAGACTGGCATATAATAAGCATTGAACAAATATTAGCTCTTATAATAATTATTAAACTGTGATTATTCTAGAAGTATGTATTTATCATGTACCTAAAATAAATGCAAAGGTTTTTATTTCTCCCCTGGGCATCATTGAAAATACGTTTCTGTATAAAAGGGAATGAACAGTAAAGTATAAAAAATTTTGAACATATAGATAATTATGAGGAAAGTAGTGGAAATAATTACTGTTAGGTGTGGTTGCAATGGAGATAAGTTACTTGGGTCTCCCTTCAAGAAATAATTCATAGTGCAGTTACAAGGAATGGAGTCTGCTGGCAGCTTTCAGATACTAACACCTTCAGGATCCTGCTCAGCTTCTGAGTTGAGACCACATTCTTCCCAAGCAGCGCCTCTCAGAAACTGAGCATGAGCACTGGCCTGGCCATGACTTCCCAAAGTGGAACTTCTCCAATGACCAGACTTGCTCCAGAGCTCTCCCTATTGGTTGGAAGAGACGGTCACATCTATTTTGTGAATCTTCCTGCCCAGGCCTGCTCTCTCCTCTTTCCTTTCCTAGGAATTAGATCTCACAGTCATATGGAAGCTACTCCTACCCAATCCCACTCCCTCGCCCTACTTTTACAGGTATAAAAACCCAAACAAGCCTGTGGGTCTGTTTCTGAGTCTTCTATTCTGCTTCATTGGTCTATGTGTCTGTTTTTATGCCAATATCATGCTGTTTTTATTACTGTGGCTTTGTAGTAGAGTTTGAAGACAGGTATTGTGATACTTCCTGCATGGTTCTTGTTGCTAAGAACTACTTTGGCTATCCTGGGCTTTTTGTTTTTCCAGATGAATTTAAGGACTGATTTTTCTATGTCTCTGAGGAGCGCCCTTGGTAATTTCATGAGTACTGCATTGAATTTGTATATCAGTTTTGGGAGGATGGCCATTTTGATGATATTTATTCTGCCTATCCAAGAGTATGGTCTATCCTTCCATCTTCTAAAGTCTTCATCAATTTCTTTCTTCAACTTTTTATAGTTTTCCTTATAGAAGTCTTTTACCTCCTTGGTTAGGTTTATCCCTAAGTATTTTATTTTTGGGGGTGCTATTGTGAGTGGAATTGTTTTCTGGATTTCTTTTTCAGCAGTCAACTGATTTTTGACAAAGGAGCCAAAAATATACACTGGAAAAATGATAGCCTCTTTGACAAATGGTGTTAGCAAAACTGGTTAACCATATGCAAGAAAATGGGAATAAACCCCACTTTCTCACCCTGTACAAGAGTCAACTCAAGGTGGATTAAAGACCTGGAAGTTAGGCCAAGACCTTGCAGCTACTTGAAGAGGGCATAGGACCAACACTTCAATACATAGGCACAGGTAAAAACTTTCTCAACAAGACCCCAAAAAGCACAAGCAACTCAAAGGAAGATCAATACATGGGATTGCATTAAACTGAAGAGCTTCTGTGCAGCAAAGAAAACTATCAAGAACCTCAACAGAGAGCCTACAGAGTGGGAGATTTTTGCCAGTTACTGTTCAGACAGAGGTCTAATATCTAGTTTTCTTTGCTTCTGTGCAGCAAAGAAAACTATCAAGAACCTCAACAGAGAGCCTACAGAGTGGGAGATTTTTGCCAGTTACTGTTCAGACAGAGGTCTAATATCTAGGATATACAAAGAACTCAAGAAAATCGCAACTAAGAAAGCAAATAACCCAATCAAAAAATGGGCAAAGGATCTAAATAGACACTTCACAAAAGAACAAATACAAATGGTCAATAAATGTATGAGGAAATGTTCAACATCATTAGCAATCAGAGAGATGCAAATCAAAACTACCCTGAGATTTCACCTAACTCCAGTCAGAATGGAAATCATAAAATACACGAACAACAACAACTGCTGGCAAGGATGTGGAGAAGTGGGAACACTAAGACATTGTTGGTGGGATTGCAAACTAGTGCAACCACTTTGGAAAACAGTATGGAGGATCCTCAAATGAATGGGAATGAACCTACCATATGATCTAGCACTACCACTTCTGGATATCTACCCAAATAATGGAAACCAAACTATCAGACCAATGCATGTGTATCTATGTTTATAGCTGCACAATTCACAATAGCCAAACTATGGAAGCAGCCAAGATGCCCATCGACAGATGAATGGATTACAAAACTATGGAATGGAATTTTACTCAGCTATAAAGAAGAACAAACTCATGTTCTTTGCAGGGAAATGGATGCAACTGGAAAACATTATGTTAAGTGAGATTAGCCAGTCACAAAGAGTAAAGAAGCATATGTTCTCCCTAATATGTAGAAGCTAGGGAGAAGATGGGGCATAAGAGGGTCTCCAGATGAAAAAGGAGAGACCCTCGATAAGCAAAGAAGTTGATTTAACCAAAAGGGATGGACACGGGGGAGATACCCTAATGTATATCAAGGTCACTCACTAAACTGAACTTGAGAGGGAGGGATGACAAGGGAGCGGGGTGGGAATTTGGGGAAGGGGTCAAATGAGAAATGTGGGCACATATGTTGTTATCAATTTGTACCTAACAAAGATGGATGCTTACAATGCATGAATAAAAAATAAATAAATAAATAAATAAATAAATAAATAAATAAATAAATATCACCTAAACTCATGATTCCATCATACTGTCTTCTTCCCAGAAGATCCAACAAACATCAAGGTATATTGGTTTTCACTCTTTTTTCCTAAATGCCTGTATTTGGGTGCATGCATGTGTGTGAATTTTGTTAAATACTTGTGTTCAAATAATAGAATTAGGTCAATTTTTATGGTCTTCAGATCAAATATTAGAAGGTTTCCATGTCATCAATGTTTTTCTAAAGACTAATGATTATTTCACTTACTTGTACACATTAATCTCATAATACCAATTCAAAATCATCATTATTAACCTGATTTTTTTTTATAAATAAAGAAACAAATTCAGAGAGGCCAGGTAGCTTATTTGCAGGAACTAAGCAAGCAGACTAGGAGCAGAGCCTCCCAGCCTCTGGTGCCTTGTGAGGACAGCCCTACCAAACTAGGAGAAGAGACAAGGATGAAATGGTAGGCAATACTTGATTAGGGATCCCTTGGCTGTGCTTAGTAGTATATGGTTGTTTTCAGAAGGCAGGAAGGAGCTGCCATAAGGTGAGATATAAAATTGACATTTAGAAATGAATTTACCTTTGTCCTCAGTAATTCTACATTTGTCCCTAACCAACTTTCCCCTGCCGAAGGTAAATGGAGCATAGAGGAGGATGGAAGCAGCTATTAGACTGGTTCCTAGGTGTCGAGTCAACTTTCAAGCTACATTCTCTGACAACCACATCACTAGTTTATCTTGTTTCCACCTTTTTTTCCTCCTAGAATAATCTGAGTATACAAATCAGACTCTCTCCCAGGTCACTGCTCCTATCTCCCCACATCTCATTATCACCCATGACCCAACATGACTATTAGGGAACACTGGAAAGATTGAAGGACAAGTCAAAACGGAAGTAAATGTAATGGAGGTCCTTTACTGAGCTCAGATTGGGAGTCAAAATCATGTAGGCATAGTTAAAAAAAAAGAAGAAGAAAAACAATAAAAACAAACCTGAGTGGTGCCCTAGGGCAGCAAAGAGGCTGGAAACACTGGTCTCTGGCGTTCCTCTCCAGTCCAGCCTCTTGGATGGTTGCCAGATCAAGAGAGAAGCAGAAGAAACTGGTTTCATGAGGTTATGTGAGAGGTGCACAGAGTGACCACATATGGCAGGGTGGTTAGAAGAGATGCCTCTGGATTTCACATATCACAGGCCCCAGGAGGGGATCTTGCCATTTAGCCAGGGGATACTTTTGACATGGAAATGAGAGCTCTCACAGTAACAGGATAGACCATGTGAGCACCATCCATAAACACTTGTGGCATCTCCTCCCTCCTCCAATCCTAGGAATGGCCTAGAACACCCCAGGTAGTGATGGAGCAGGGGCAAAGTAGTTGAATGGGACTGGTAGTCAGGAGTCAGTGAGCTAGTGAGGCCCAGGGAGATGTGGCTTTGCAAGGTCAAGGAATTACTTAGTTCATCCAGTATTTTTTTTTTATTACTGTTCCATCCCTGTTCCTTGTTTAGGGTATCCGTGCTCATGTAGCATATCGTATACCAAACTATTATATCTCTTCTCTAACTTATGGTGGGAAACAAGAATAGATGGTAATAATGTCTTTTACTCTGTGTACCTAACATGACTTCCTCATCTATCTTCTTCTTTAATTTTCTGTCTTTATAAAATTAGTTGGTAATTACAAACAAAATTTATTCTTTAGAATTATGACAGAGTAGGAACAACATGCTTCTGTTTCCTCATAAACAGCATCCCCATTATATTGGATATTATGCTACTCAAAGAAGGCAGTAAAGATTCATTGCTGCACTGAAAAACACTTGGGCAGAACACTCAATAGATGCAATAAATTGAGTACAGTGGGCTCCTTTTGTGGTAATAAAGAGAACAGGTGAGACAAGAAGGAGTTTCTTATAGCCGAGAAAAATAAGGACCTAACTTCTTTTCCCACCAAGGCCTTGACTGGTCTTTTTAGCTTCCTGTAGCTTAATCTGACATGAATCCCACCCATGGACTGAAGACTACCACAGCTCTTGAATTAATCATAACTATGCCTGGAAATATACCTATATGCCTAGTTCTACTGCTCAGTTAGCCTCAGTAATACTGTGGCAGTTTGTATTTTACAAAAACGCCCATGCCAGTACTTCTGGTCTCACATACTTGAACAACATCTCTCTTAATCATAGAATTTAGCACCATTAAATCAGCTGGTGAAAAGGCCTAAAGGATAAAATAATTTACACTGCAACTTGGACCTAGTGCAATTTCGACCTCATTTTGCCCTAGTCCTCACCCAACACTGTCTGTTGCTTAGAAAATAAGTGAGAACAACACATGCAAATTGGTACGTACTATCTCCAAAATTCAAAGAGATCATTGTGCCTTTTTCTTAATGGTCAGCAACTTGTCTTTGATTTTGGAAAGGCCATCCCAACAAACCTCAGATATTTGATCTCTTAGAAACTTTTCCAAAGAGATAGACCCCTGAAGTTTCCCACCCTCTGGAGCATCTTTGTCTTATTAAGGTTCTAGAAGGCTTGTCATGCACAAGCTCTTCATATCTAGTCAGTATCATGAATGGTGTATGGGATGTCAAAAGAGTCAAAATTCTCTACATTCCATTAGGACTGAGAGAAGGAGAGTTGATAGGGCCCTCTCCCTGCCAGGTGAAACAAACTGCTTCTGGTGGTCCTTGATTTAATTCAGAATAAAAAAAAATTGCACTTAACTGATCAGTATGCATGTCAGCAGTCAAGGGCTATGTTGATTTGCTTGAGTTAGTATGTCACATCTGGAACAGCAGCTGCAAATTGAAATCACCACCTAATAGATTTATGATACTCCATCCTCATTTCCTGTAATTCATTTGCCAAATAGGGCAGTTAAATGAGGATTAGACAGGAATGATCACCCCTTTAACTCTCATCTTCCATGAGGGCACATTTCTGTATAATATTCCCATAGATAAAGCTATGGCTCTTACTGATAAGCAGGAGAAATTCCTGGGGGTACAACCCTCATTCTACAGATCAGGGAATAATTTTCACTTTTGCTGAGTATGTCCATTCCAACTCTGCATTTAAGAACAAAGGAAATGACTTCCGGATATTTAGGCAGAATCATTAAGTCCACTGTGAATAAGACTTTTCCAGCCAAACTCCATTTAACAGCTGATCTCTGTAAGCTCACTCTAAGATCCTTGGAATCCATTCCAACACATGTTTTCTAAATGCCTGTTGCTACAAATCTGTATTTTCAACTTTTTAGGTCAAACTTAGCTCAATTCTGGTTAGAAATTTTACATTTGCCTTTAGAGCCTTCTGTGCTATGACTCTAGTTATGGATCTAGAAGTATTTAGGGGTAGTGGGGTGGATCTAAGGGAGAATATATATCTTCTTAAAAAGGCACCTGCTTCAGGGGCTCTTTAGACAAATTAGCCTCCTTAATAAAGGAAGAAGGATTTCTTCAACTGGAAGGATGCACAGAAAATTGAATAGTTCACAGTTCTCAGGTTTTTATCCTACTATTCCATTCCAATTGAGGCTCTAATTTGTACATGAGTCTTGGAAAATATGGATACTACTTATTGTAATCTACAAACTATAACTATAGAAACAAATTCTGAGTCTCGTTTTCAGCTTTCTGCTCTGGTTGATATTGAAAGTTTTAAACCTTGAGATTATTATTTTCTGACCTCTACAATGCAGTCAGAACTGCCCAAATCATTTCATAATCCTTAAACCATCATTACAAGTGTCCAGGCTTACTGTCCCATTGAACTCCAAGCCATGTTTCCTAGGGCACTCTTTCTTGAGTTTCAACAGATAATACATTAACTAATTATGAAAATAAACATACCAAGGCTCATCAGTATCATATTTTTCACTGATAATGAGTCCATCATTTCATTCATGTCCCATTCAGACAGACTCTTACTTTGATAATCCTTTTCTTAGGATACCTAGTGGTGCTAAGTATTTATGAAGAGCTATACAGGAAAACAATAACAACAAAAAACATATTAACTATTTCAAGAAAAGAGAATTTAATATAGAAAAATAGTTTCAATGTATGAAAAGGACTGGCGGAACAGAAGGAAGAAAAGATGTCACCCTGAAAGCAAGGAACTATGATCATCTTTGTACTGTGAGAAAGAGCCTTTGCATGCACTTTCTAACATGCAGGGACTAGAAATTTAAGAGTGCTACCCTGCCAGAGCTTGAATGCATGGAGCTGGCTCGCTGGAGTAAATGTGCTGCTATCTGGTCTCCATTACTCCTACAACCACCACCAGCAACTAGAACACACAGAGCCAGAACCAAAATTGTTCTTTCAACCTCCCACTTCCAAGTCTATCACTACCTCCTTTTTGGCAGAATTTAACAAGAAGATAGCTGACAAAGTAGTCTGGTAAATATAGTTTCTAGAGGCCCAGTTCTAGTAGTTTGAAATAGAATGGAAAAAATTAGGTATAAAGCTGGTAAATAGGTAGAAAACAGATAAATAACTAAAGATAGCTGAGTGCAAAGATAGATTCTGAGATGTTGGTTGCATTGAGGTAGCCCTGGAATATTATTTCATGAAAAATAAAATTCCAGCTTATTTAAACAACTATGTTACTTATGTTCCCTGCTGTTCTCATCTAATTAGCATCTTTGCTCAAAGTAGAATTTGGTAAGGGGGACGCAGTATGCTCCAGTATGGAATTGACCTAGTAGGGCCCTGGGATGGAGGACACACATCCAGTAGGCTGGAAAACTGGTGACTTTTTCAGTGGTAGTGAAATATTTGGCCAATTTCTATCTGCTGTACCTTTTCAGTCTATCAGTAATCACTAATAGATATGGTGACTTGAAATACAAGTCATGTACCTATTAAAGCTGTAGAGTTAGGAAAACAATAAAAAATCTAGATATTATAGTGCATGTTGATTATTTTTTATTATTTTAGGCAAGGCTGTCTTGATAAAGAATATGAATATAAGGTGGATCTCACTTGAATAGATCAACATGATAGGAGAAAACACACAACCAAGCTAAATATTATAACAAGTCTCCAGTACTACCAAGATATCTTCCTAAATTCCTCCACTCCCCTACTTTCCAACTAGATGACTTTCTCTCTGTTTCTCTGTCTCTCTCTGTCTCTGTCTCTGTCTCTCTCTGTCTCTCTCTGTCTCTCTCTCTCTCTCTCTCTCTCTGCTATACTGGGGATTGAAACCAGAGTCACTCTACCTCTGAGCTATACCCCCACCCCTTATTTATTTCATTTCATTTATTTTAAAACAGGGTCTTGCTAAGTTGCCATGTGTTGCTGGTCTTAAACCTATAGTTCTCCTGTCTCAGCTTCCCAAGTACTGTTTATAGGCTTGTATTTTCTTTTCTTTACTGGGCTTTCAATACCTGCATTCACTAGTTCAACTTCCATTTGTTTAAATACCTTGTTTTAACCCACTGAGAAAATTAAGCAGAAAGAAGTATCAATATACTTCCATTGCTCTGTCTACCTTTCTTTCTTTTATAAGGCCTAACATTTTTGCTAACAGAACACCTGATCTCATATCATCTCACAGTTATGGTTTCATCTGCCTCGTGAATTTTTACCCCTCTTCTGTATCATTCTCAGTGTTATACAAATATGCTCTAATATATTGCACTTTAATAGAAAACAGCTTTGACTTCACATTCTGATCCAGTTACTACACATTGCTATCCTACTATTTCTTGAATCAATCCCAAGCAAGCCTTCATCATCACCTTTATGCCCAAAAGAGATTATAACCATTTCTCTATGGCCTCGTGGGCCTCGTCTTCTTCAGTCTATCGGTGATCACTATAGATAGAGTGGCTGATTCTTTCTTTACTTGAACTTGAACTCTGGAATCCTACTTTCTTTGTCTTTCCATATGACATCCTATATCTCTTTAATTATCTTCCTAGTATTTGCTTGTCATTCACACCTCTAAACATGTGTGCCCTAGATATTGAATTCATACATCTCTTCTGCCTATACCTTAACTTTTTAGATGATTTAATTCAGCACTTCAGATTTTAATATCATCACTTTGGTGAGAATTCCAAAATCTCAGACTGGCTACATGGCCTCTCTGCCCTACTCCACTCCAGTCTATTGAGACTCTCAACTGAACTCTTCATTTGATGTGCCCCTTTCTCTCCCCTAGTGTTTTCATTCTCAGAAAATTGGAAGAGCTTTCTTCCAGTCATCCTGATCAAAGTCCTTGACCTCACTCTTTTGCTCTCACTTGCTTTCATGCTCTGTATTACCCCTTTCCGCAAATCCTATGTGACCTTCCTTCTAAATATTTTTAGAATCTGACCAAATGAAATTAGAGACATTACAAAATGATGTCATAAAATAAAAATATCATAAAAGACTAATATTAACAATTATATATGAAGCTGTACAACCTAGAAGAAATACATTTTAGAAACATACAATCTACCAAGACTAAATCATGAAGAAATAAAAAATCTGAACGGATTTATAACTAGTATGGAGAGCAAATCAGTAATTCTAAACCTCCCAACAAAGAAAGGCCCAGGACCATAAGACTTCACAGGTAAATTCTATCAAATATTTAAAGAAGTAATAATAGTAATTGTATCAATGGTTATTAAACATTCTCAAACTCTTTAAAGAAGCTAACGTGGAAAAAACACTGCCTATTACATTTTATGAGGCCAGCATTAGCTTGCTATAAATGCCTGAAGAAGATACTATAAGCCAGTATCTTTAATGAATATAAATGCTAAAAAATTATTAACAAAATCCTACCAAATAAAACCCAGTAGCACATTAAAAATATCATACACCATTACTGTATGGGATTTATCCTTGAGATACAAGACTGGCTCAACATAAAATCAATTATTGTGATAGACCACATTAATAGTACAAATTATAAGTCACATGATTGTCTCAATAGATGCAAAACGGATTTTAACAAAATTCAGTACCCTTTCATGACAAACTAGGAAAAGAGGAAAATTTCCTCAACATAAAATAATATGTGAAGTTCACAGCTAATGTCATATTCTACTGAATAGTTAAAATCATACTCTATTGAATAGTTTAAAAAAAAAAAAGTGTTACCTGTAACATCAGGAACAAGGCAAGGATACCTTTGCTGCCTTCACATTTAATGTGTATCCATCATTTATTTTAAATGATGGATTTTATTTTACCGATGTATCCCATATATCTATAATTTATTTTAAATGCCACCCACTAACCATTCAGTAGTCTTTAATTCTTAAGAACTTTTTAAAATCTTGTTTAGAATGTTTTCAATGACATGCATGATTATGTAGGCTGTATTTCATGATGATTTAAATAACAAGTAAAATATATCCACATTTCTAAGTATATTTTCAAAATGCTCCATGGCATGATTTTATAAATAACACTTAATTATTAAACATCAAATGTATAATTTATCTTTAATGTACAAGATAACTTCCAAAAATGTTAGTCAAAATAAAACGAAAAACCATTCATCCTTATAGAAATAATCAACAAAATTAGAACCCGTGGCTTTTTAAAAAATGCATAATTCATCTTTAAGTTCTATAACTGGATCATACATTGTCATGAGATTGCCTGAAAACCTTTATAAACTACAAATGATCTGCCTACTTACTCTTCATCTCATGTAAATATTTCAAGGATTCTACTATGTTGAAAAGTCTTTGCATTTTATTTATTTATTTTTATTTTATTTTATTTTATTTTTTGCAGTACCGGGGATTGAACTCAGGGGCATTCTACCTCCGAGCTATACCCCCAGTCCTATTTTTTTTTTTTATTCTTTAATTTGAAACCTAGTCTCACTAAGTTGCGGAGTGCCTCACTAGGTAGCTGAGGCTGGCCGCGAACCCGGATCCTCCGGTCTCAGCCTCCCGAATGCTGGGATTACAAGCGTGCGCCACCACGCCCGGCGTCTTTGCATTTTAAAGTCAATCTTATTGGTAATACTGTGGATTCTACCTCATTACTAAAATATATTGTCTAGGAAAGTACAGTAAATGAATTTCACCTATGGTGCTCTCTCTGTAATTTTGCCCTGGAATTCTTTCCTTGTTCCAGTCAAAGAAACTACTCCATAATGTTTACTCTTGCATACTCCTCCCTTTGAAAATTATAGTTATTAAAATGGAAAGCATTACTATCAGTCATCAACATTCAACTCTCCTCTTTCTTGAGCACACAGGAAACTATACTTACTACCATCTTGCCATGAATAGAGCCATAAACTAATTCTTCCCAATAGAATGTAAATGGAAGTGACTAGAGTCATTTTCTGCCCAAAGCAATAGAAGGCAGGCTGTGGGAGAAACTCCAGTCCCTGTTCCTACTAAGTGACCTGACAGCCTTATCTGAGATAATGGAGCATAAAAGTGGAGCACATTGGATCTGTAAGTCACTGCCTAGGAACCATTAGGCCTAATACAATATATATATATAATAAGCCTTTGTAATTTTGAATTAACCTGGTACCAAATTACAGCACAATTTCTCCTGGGAAACACATTAAATAATTCATTTTATGGTAAGAATATATAATCTCTGGTCTACTTCTTTCCCTTAGTGGTTCACTAATATGCAGTGATTATTTGCATTGTCATTATTTTAAAATAATCTTTAAAAATACCTTATGCTGAGAATTTTTAAAAACATCTTTTACTGTTATCCAACTCTGCAATGGTACTCTCACGCTGGATAATTTATTCACCTTCTCTTTTCTCTAAATCTGCAGCAGCAATGTTTTCCCCAGGAGTCTCCAGCACCATTTGCTGACAGAGAAAAGAAGTTTCGTTTACACCATATTATTTCCCATATGTCACTTCAGCCAGTGATACTGTGGCAAAGGAACAGGTGTTTCCCAATGATTCATTTTTGTCTTTCCCTATTAGGTTAGAAAACTTCAAAAAAAAATCTAAAGTGTATCAATTAATTCACTAATAAATTTAAACTAAGAATCTCGTGAATTTAAACATTGCAAAAAATGTAGAGGTTTGTTTTTATGTTCCAAATACTTGATGTTCACATATTTTAAATTCTGTGTATTTCTTGAATCATTCATATGATGGCATCATGCTAGTGTCGCAAGATTATATATACATGTGAAGTGAGAATCATCATTGCTGCTTTTTTATAATTGAAGCTTTTTACCCCAATTAAAATCTGTTTAGATTATAATCATTTTAAGCTCAGGATGTGTGTGATGATGAACTTATAGTTGGTGTTTCTTTAATTATTAATAACATCTTGTAATCATGAGGTTTTTTTTGCAAGAATCATTTTCAGTGACTTGTCCTTTATGTGAGGTTTCACTCAGCTATAATTAACCCATTAAGTCCCAAATTTTCAATTCTGTGACTAGTTCAAAGAAATTGACACAGGAGCATTAGAATAGGTTGGGAATCATAATATGGAACTTTAATATGCTTTATATGTATTTCACATATATGGAACTATATATTTTTTCAAATGCTCTGATCATTCACCTATTAGCTTTTCTTAAAAGAATAGACTTCTAAAAACATAGTAGTCATTTTGAAGTGATGACTACTTTAAGTGATATGTTTATTTCTCAATTAAAATTTTCATAGGTATTTCACATCTGGGATAATGGGACAAAAGTCGATTAATATAACCAATAAGTCCACCTATCCAATAGCATGTATTTTAAATATGTGACAATACACTGAAATTAAGTAAATGAATGAAGGTGCCATATCAGGCCTTCCACATTGGTAGAACTCCCACATGAGACTTGCCTCCAGTGGCCAAGTGAAGGGTGACTCAGTGAGCATTAGTAAAACCCTTCCTCATTGGTCCCTAAGTTTGCTCTAAAAGTGTGAACAAGGGCAAAACACTCATTGCAAGCATTTCCTGAATCTACAGTGGTCACATGACACTATTCTAGACAATGGAAATAACCAGAAGGCTGTAGAGAAAGCATCCCTCCGTACAGAAAACCTTGCTACTAGAAAGGCAGGCTTTTACCTTGGTCTTTCCTTTTCTTTCAGCCTGGGACATGGATGCCATGCTTGAAGCAGCAGTAGTCATCTAGCCTAAGACTGAGAGACATCAAGCCTTAGGATAGGGTCAGAGTATGGACTAAGATCCAGAAATGTTTGATTTTAAGATCCAAATGCCTTCGATCATTGTGATATACTGCCTGCCATAGCTGAAATGAAATGAACTTCAGGGGAGAGAGAGGATTTCAGATGAAATAAGAAACAGTAGCAACGAGGAATCAAGAAATGCTGCCCTGGGCAGGACAATAGGATTCTAGGAGCATGTGGAACTTCTACAGCACGGTACAGAAAAGGAACCAATGTTTGTTGGCATTTATGGAAAAAGGACATTTTGAGGAGGCATCTTTAGTACTAAATATGATGACATATAAATCAACTTTGTAAGGTTCATCTAATCATCAGTGACATGGTAGTAAAAATGGAGGTTGTTACATGCTCTATAGACTTTAGGATTTATTGAAAGGCCACAGAGTAGATGGAGAAAGTCACAAAATGGGTAACATTTTTGGCAGTCTTTCTCTACTTGTATAAAAAGTGAAACTTCATGCATTCCACCATCATATCCTTGGCTAGAAGCCTGTTTATCTACCTATACTTATAGATGCACATATGTATGTATAGTTTTCTTAAATAAGCTCAGTTATGTTTCATTCATGCAAAGGGCTTTCTTAATATAAACATTACTAGTAAAAATTTGATTCTATAATTCTACCTGGAAAAATTATTAAAATTATTTGGCCTCCTTACCTGGAATTTACATTTTAAGAAGAGTTGTTTCTATTATACATGTCTTATACAACAGAGACATATGTGGTGATAGATGGGGTATTTGTAAACTTATTTATACTTGTTTTAATGGAGTAGAGATTCATAGAATGGTAATAAATAAAAGTGGAGGGTAGGTTGGGGCCAGGCCATGATATAATTAAAATCTTGGTATTGCTGAGGACCATGGAGTTCAGGATGGGGATTTGATGGTGTCAACCTCTGGAATCAAAATGCAAAGAATGCAGCTCATTCAACAAATATTTGTTGAAAACCTGCAGCTGCATAAGATACTTTAAATTTTTGTTTCCGGGATTAAGCTTAAGTTTCCGTACTTTACTGTGTATTTTGCAGATATTCTACAATGATATAAAATCTTATTTAAATAAGCCTGCAACAAACTCTTTTTAAATACACCCGATGTCTGAGCAGTGAAACCCAGAAAACTGAAGCTCTGCTTTTGCAAATCAAGCTAGAAATTAGCAGAAATAGTGAAAACAGGCTCTCAGTGGAAAATTCCCTGGCATTAGTTTCATGAAGTTGAATTTTGAGCACTGCTAATAGGAACACCACTGCCGACCTAGATATCATGGCACACAGGTAGGTTTTGAAAGACATCCAGGCTGCAAACCCTTAGGAATTTGCAGCCAGTAGTTAGCACCCAGTGTTATATTCTGACATGCACCCAGAGCCTGGTCACGATGTGTTGTCTGCAGCCTTTATCATTTTGTCAGACTCCTGGGTGCTGTGCCAGATGCCAAAGTGGAAAATAGAGGCAGAGTAAAAATTTCCATAATCCAACTACAGCAGTCCAAACCAGCTGTATCTACTTAGGGTTTGAACCACAGGTAATTTCAAGAATTTTCTTGCCCTTGTTCCTATGTAAAGGTATCTGAATCTTCTTGATAATAATAAAAAAAAAGTCTGTCCATCCTGACTGATGTATCCTGGGACAAAACTGAACCCCAGACCTGCCCAGTGGGGAAACACTGCTCTATTCAGGCATTAGACCTCTGCAGAACTATTCCAAATGACTCTTTCAGGGTATCAAATAGAACATAGAGGTCACTTTGAACAAAGCTCATAATAAGCCTTTCTATTTGACAATATGGACACCAGAGGAGAGGGAGTCATAATTCTGGCAGAGTAAGAATATAGGCTACATTTCAGGTTTGGAAGAAAGACAGAGATATGATAGAAGAAAAATAGAAATTGGCTACTTTTCTGCAAGTTGGCATGAAGGGAGAGAAGTCGGCTGATTGATGATAAGGTGCAGCGCCTGACTGAATGATGTGCTGGACAAACAGATTTCGTTTGATTGCTTAACTTAATGACTCTCCCCCCTTTAAGACAGAGACAGTTGAGAAGGCTGGGAGTCAGAAGATAGTTAAAAGAGAATAAAATACAGAAGATATAAAAAACAAAACAAAGGGGACAAAGGGGACAGAGTCCATGGGGATAAATGGTGGCCAGAGATACCTGGAGAGGATAATGGCAGAGGAGACAAGGTAGCACAACACTGAGAATTTGGAATCCAGAACTCAGCTGTGTGGTTTTAAATTCCAGGTCCATTATTTATAAAAAAAAATCCTTAGGATATTTTTTCCATCTTTTGAAGTTTCAGTTTTCTCATCTGCAAAATGGGGACTTTCATTTCCCATCTCTGGAATTTCTGAAATGTGACATGTGACAGTCTGTATAAGGCATATAACATATGGTTTTTGATAACTGTGTGGACACGTGTGTGCATGTTAGTGTGATACTGGAGCACCGAGGGGCACACAGGTCCTTAAGTGTGCTGGCTGCTGCAGAGACCATGAGGATCTTTTGTGGTCTAGGTGTAGCAAAGGTTGACAGGAAAGTGTGGACATGGTCCAGCAATAGGAGGACTGGAAAGGTTAGCTGGGCCACAGACACAGATGGGCTAATATCAACAGCTTCTGCAATTAGAATGTTGCATGTGGGCAAGTGTAGAGACATCATGGAAGAGAAGAAACTCAATGGCTCCTCTGCCATGATGGGGCATCATGTCCAGTGTTTAGCAGGAAAGCAGGGATGAATGCCAGGTGACTCTGGACTATATGCTGTTCAGAGTGCCAGAACATACATTCTCCATGGTGGTGGGGCTTTGTGCTGAAATAGCCTGAAAACAGCATCTGGCCCATGTAAGTGCTCAAGAAACATTTATTGAATGAACTGTTGAGGCATAGATAAAAGAAAGCAATAGCCTTTTTCTGATATAAACCCTTCTCTCAACCATTTTAAATGTTTACAGCAATTACAATTTACTCTTCCTGGCTATTTATATATTGTTACTTCGGTTTCTCTGGAGAACCTTATATAAGTAGTTTCCCATGGCATTATAATTACTATACATTTGATTTAGTTCTTTCATTAGACTAAAATAATCTGGAGGTTGGATAACTTCTTCATTTCTATATTAACTGTCCCAAACTGCCTTATGTCTACAGTATAGAAATTTGTGGAATTGAAACACATTTGAAGGAATGATAGTGAAATGAAACAAGGTTAGATGATGTCAGATTGGCAGGAAGGTGCAGTGTATCTTCAAACTAGAATCCATGGATACAGTCTCAAGGATTTTTGAGAAGAAGATTTTTCCTTTAATTTG